>NW_019296629.1:0-10535 GCF_000500325.1 Leptinotarsa decemlineata | reverse complement strand
ATAGGGATTGAGTTGAGATGGTGGAGATTCAGTTCTATGGGGTGGGTTATAGGTATGCGAAGGATGTATGTTATTTTGTTATTCAGTAGGTAACAGTCTACCTTTAATCATTTTCCAATCACCATAATATTCTCAAGCCTGATTTCAATTGATAGTTGATTTTTTCAATATATTTTAAACAACAATTATTTTCCTTTGGTTTTAATGATACTTGGATGTATCATTCCGATTTTTCCAAAAGATATTGAGTTTCCAATATTTTGTAGAATAGAGTTGATTATTTCGAACATTTTGATCAGTTGATTCAGTAAGTCTTTAATGAAATTTGAATTTTCTCGATAAACTTCATTTTTGAATTGAAGGGGTTATATTTTTAGGAGTGATTAACTTTTGGGAAAGAAAGTTTTTGGCTTTCTACTACTCCATCGCGTTACAAAAAACAAGGATGTGGGAATCTTCCAAGGGAAGAAAGGAAGTAATCAATTTAAAAATAAGTAACTCTATACATGGATGTGAAGACCATGCAAAGAAGTAACTTTCAGACACAAACTGAAAGAAAGTCCTCCTGAAACAGCTACTTTCATATAAACATTGAATTACACGAAAGAAAATTTCTACTTTAAATGAATGGTAATAAATTGCACTCACATGGAACACTGTCACCCTCACTGGTATACACCGATGTTTCGCCTTAAGACACTTGCCCCAAGGCTCTTCAGTACCAAATTGGATAACATTATAGAAAATACAAATCGTAATTCATGAATAATTGTGTGTTCCAATAATGTTATCCAATTTGGTACTGAAGAGCCTTGGGGCAAGTGCCTTAAGGCGAAACATCGTTGTATACCAGTGAGGGTGACAGTGTTCCATGTGAGGGCAATTTATTACCATTCATTTAGAGTAGAACTCATGTGAATGATATCTGATTTTTATTCCACAACGAATATTTGAAATACAAACTGAGTAGAGAAAAGTATCTTCTGTATAATTCAGTGTTCATATAGAAGTATTTGTTTTGAAATAATTTTTTTCTTTGGTGTAATTCAATGTTTATATGGAAGTAGCTGTTTCAGGAGGACTTTCTTTCAGTTTGTGTCTGAAAGTTACTTCTTTGCATGATATACAAATCCATGTATAGAGTTACTCATTTTGAAATTGATTACTTACTTCCTTTCCTTGGAAGATTTCCTCATCCTTGTTTTTTGTATCAAGATGGAGTAGTAGAAAGCCAAAAACTTTCTTTTTCATTTTTGACTATTTCAGAAACTTGATTGATTTTGATTTCAATCAATTTCTCGTTATGATTTATTTGCTGATTGGTATTGTTAAATTTATGAATTGAAAAGAGACAACGAGCTAATTTTGCCTCATTATATTCGATGACAATTCATCTTGGTTTAGCTTCAGTTCTTGAATACGTTTTTCATGGTGTTCGCCATCACTTGCATCTAAATTGCCACTAATTGCTTTAAAAATGGATCATAACCTATTGATTATTCCTCTTTTGTTTCTCATCGGGTGAGAAATTAGTTCTATCAGCTTATTTTCGACATTGGTCTCCATAAATTTAAATATTTTTAAGTAGTTGAACGTATCTTTTTCATATTCTGAATTTTTCGAAATAATTTTTCAGATATCATTTACATTCTAATGATTTCTGATATGATGGGATTTATGTCATAGTAATGTATGATAGAATGATAATATTGAAGGAAAGAGAAATGAAACTTTCTATGTTTTTTCCACTTCCATCTGTAACTAACGTTACAATACTCATTGTATAAGTTTGAACATGTCCGTATAGGACAAAACTGCAGTAACGTTAGTTACAAATAAAAGTGGTAAAAAACATAGAAAGTTTCATTTCTGTTTTCTTCATTATGATTTCCTACCACGTAGTAACGGCTACATTCATCAATTTAATGATAATATTCTCTGACCTTTGCAGTTTGTTCCAAGTTTGACCGGAATTAACCGAGGATTGATTTTAAGGTTTCTGAACCTTACCTGGGGTCGCTAATATTCCGGGTAATCTGCAATGATAAGCAAATGTTACTTGTCGAATGAATGGAGTCGTCTAAGTGGACTTTTTACATTGTCCAGGTGTACCTTTGCGTGTTTCGCGGTGGATATCGCTTTTCTGCGTTTGTTAGTCGTTTAAATTTCCTCGGGTTTCAAGAATTTATTCGCGTTTTTTGTCTCAGATGTTTTTTGATGTGAACTTTCTGTTTAGTTTTGAATATTGCCGGGTCCTTTCTCTATTTTTACTAAATTTCTCAGTAATATTTTGTTTCCTTTCAACTACTGGCATTAATTTGAGAGTATAGCAATTTTGCTCGTTATCTGTGCGAGTTCAATATTGAATGGTTCATTGGAAGTTCAGTAATTACAGAATTTTTAAATTCGGTTTCATTTTCTAGAATAATTTGTTTGGGTACGCCATGGTGGTAAAAATAACTCATTAAGTTGTTAGCGATTTCTGTGCCTGTCGTTGCGTTCAGGATATAAGATTGGGTGTATTTAGAGAAGCTATCTATGATGGTGAAACATTTTGATTTTTCGGAAGTAAATACGTCTATATGGACAATTTCGAAAGTTTTGCGGCTTTTCGACATGGTTTCTGGAGTATTTGCATTTTCGACATAGTTCATGAATGAACGTATGAAAGTTTGTATGGAACTTTTCATATTTGGCCGATTGTACTTTTCATTGATCGTTTGTAGCATTTTATCTATACCACGATAATTAGATTTACCTTCATGATAGTTCTTAATGGTTTCTTCAACATAATTTTCTTTCGCAATATCTGTCAGCTTCTTTGAACCTTTTTCAAACTTATCATCGAAAATAACCATAACCATTTTTGAAATATGTTTGTAGAATAACTGAAAATGGTTCATATATTTCAGGATTCTCAATATCCAAATGGTATCGAACATCAGGACTGATATATTCCTTAATGAAATCGATTACGTCCTTTTCAAAATTATTTTTTGAAAGCTGAACTAGTATGCGTTTTTTCTTTTCGAATAAAATTATCATTTGTTATAAAAATGTTATAAAAATTTGAGTTTGCCAGTAATTGACAGTTTAATCTACAATTGGGATGTTTATAATGTTATGTTGATCAGCGTTGAAGTGAATGGTATGGTTTTCGTAATCTTGGCTGGCAGGGGGTATTTCTTTTTATTTTTAATCATTGGTCGAGTATTTTCAGTAACTGATTGATTATTTTTGATAGATCGTTGGTCATTAACGGTAGGTGGTTGGTTATTTTCGATGGGGTAGTCGTTTGCATCATTCACTGGGTCATTGTAGTCATTACCAATATTGACAATCATGAAAAAGTCGTCTGTGTCCTGTAGAGGTTCACCAATCGTTAGAATGTCGTTGGACGGTTGATATATAGGAGTGTTCAAATTTTGGTCTGTTTGACTTATTGGTACAGGTTAAACTCCGAAGGAAGTGGTTGGTTTGCCCAGACGTAAGGATTCAACTATTATTTCATCTATTTCATCCCAAAATGACCTCGTTTTCTCTGTATGAATTTCTACACGGGAAAGTGCGTTCGCGTTTGTATATAATTTCCCCTTCTTATAAATTATTGAAAATTGGTATTCTTCGAGCTTGATTTTTCACCTCATCAATTTTGAATGTGGATCTTTCAATAAAAATAACCACTGAAGTGGTTTGTGATCAGTGATAATATTAAATTTTCGTCCTTACAAGTATGGTCTGAAATATTTTGTTGCCCATATGATGGCTAACAATTCATTTTCGATTACTGAATATTTCTGTTCAGTGACGAGAGCCACTGGTAGATCTTTACTCACAGGGCCTTGTGAAAAGACCGCTACTAAACCTACCTTTGAAACGTCTGTTGTCAGGTTGAACGTTCTTGTGAAGTCAGGGTACTGGATGGAGTATTGGTTCGTTTATTGAACGATTTCTGCAGTTTTCGAAACAAGTCAAAAATTCGTCATTGTGCTCAATCTTGGCACTCATTTCCAAACATTTGGTGAATGGTTTTGTGACTTTCGCAAAATTTGGAATAAAACGTCGGTAGTAACCTAACAGTCCAAGGAAAACTTTGATTTGTTTTACCGTTTTGGGTAATGGAAAGTTTTTATGTGTCCTAAATAGGCTACCTCTCTTGTCAAAAATTTAGACTTATCTCAATTTCAGAATTAGATCCTCTTAGTCTCTGGAATATACATAGGAGTCTTCCCGTGTGCTCCTGAAGTTGAGTTGAGGAAACAATGATGTCGTCTAGGTAGGCGAGACATTTTCCGTTTTGTATGCCTCTTAGGAAGTTATCTATCACCCTTTCGAACGTGGCTGGTGCGTTCTTCAGTCCAAATGGCATCCTCAGGAACTCGTATAGTTCATTTTCTATATTAAAAGCTGTTTTCTCTGTCTCTTTCTTTCATCTCTATTTGGTGGAAGCCGCTAGCTAAGTCTGATGTGGAGTACTGACATTTTTCAAGCTCATTGAGTAAGTCATGAATATTAGAAAGAGGATATTCATTTTCAATCGTCTTCTTGTTGAGTTTACGATAGTCGTTGACTACTCTGCATTTCTGTTCACCAGTAGCGTTAACCTTTTTGGTGGCGACCATGGTGAGTTACTGGGCCTAATTATTTTAGAGTCAAGCATTTGTTCAATTTGGGCTTCGACCTCCTTTTTAATGAGAAAAGTATAATAATAAGATTTTGTGTTGATCGGTACGTCATCAATCGTACGTATATGTTGGGTAGTATTTTCTTGGTAGAAAATGTCCGAAAATTCTCTACAAATTTCTGGGACTTCAGCCTTTTCTTCCGAATTTAGGTAGTCTGTTCTAATTTCTGTGAGGTCTAGTGTTTGGTCAGTTGATGCATTAATATTATTTGAATCAATGTTTTGCATTTCATTGCTATCAAAAGTTCCCACATTTAATGGTTTGGAGAAGTCTCATGTCACTGGACTAGTATTATTGTTTAAAACAGTTGTCAGCGCATATCCTTGTTTTGCGATAGTAAGACATTGCGGGATTTCACAGTTATGAATTTTTTAATACGGAATTATTATTTCGCCGCAAGAGATTGATGTTTTTATTTTTATTACCTGCTCGGATCTAGATGCTATCGTAATCAGATTCAATTCATAGCTTGTTTCATGAAACAGAAGCCTGATATTCAAAGATGATATCAATAAATAACTTTTGTGTAATTTAAAAAGAAAGAATTTTGATTTCATTGGTTTTGGCCAATTGAATATTTTAGATGCTGCAATATGAGGATTTCAGAAATACTGTAGAAACAATGAATGGGTCATTTCTCATCAAGTTTGGGAAAACATTTTAAAGCAATTTCGAAATCTATAAATGAGTTTGTGGAACCAGAGTCAATCGAAATTTCAATATTGTATTCTGGAAAAACAATAATATAAGACAATTCACTAGAGTTTGACGAGTTGAACGAAATTATTTGAGGGTGTTTTGATTGTTCCGAGGCGCCTAATGAAAATTTGTAATTTAATTTTCTGTTTGTGCTGCCTTATCGATCATTTGAATTCAACTTTCAGGGTTAATTTTTTGAAATCCTTCATATTCATTATATTGGTCACTATCAATGTATTGATCAGTATCAATATATTGATTATGTTGATCAGTATCAACATGTCGGTCAAGCTTTTTTGTTTCAGTATTGAATAATTCTTCGCTTACAAAATTTGTCGGTCCACGATTTCGTAAATATGAATGTTGTGCAGTATTAGGATTTCTTGATGATATATTAACTGAATGAGGTTGAGTTCGAGTATTTTTTGTAGACGTACTCATTGGGGTAGGTCTTGGTTGAGATTCATTTTTTGGTTCAAATGCATTAAATGTTTTGGTTTGAACACTTGTGCATTTGTAAAATATTGTTGTGTTTGACTTCTAGATCTTTGCTGTATTTGAATAAGTTGTGATGGAAAGTTCATTTGTTCACGAAAAAAGTTATTGGGAGTGTTCGAGTTGAACTAATTATTATATTTTTGAATAGGTTGTTGGGGAATATTGGTAGGTCTTTGGGGTTGATGCATTCTTTGAATTGGCTAAGATTTTGTACTGTTTTTATCAGAAAAATTTTTAAAATGATTTAGGTACATATTCTTCTTGTATGACATACTATAATGCTTCGTTGAGTGAATTAGGTTTCATGCATCTTATTGTAGTACCTGAACGTTCTTCGAGCCCTGATGAAAATTGTTTTGATATAAACTTTTTCAGCGGCATCTGTAGTTTCATGAACGTTAACAAAACTACAAAGCAAATTCGTGAAAACTTTGAGCATTTTCATTATTATATTGTCTCATCATACAAGATCTCTATTGAGGCAAACCTCATCTCGTTGATCAGAAAAAAATTTAGTAAGGATATCTTTCACATATTTCCATTCTTTCGCACCTTGAATATTAACTAACGTTTTGGCATTGCCCTTCAATTTGGAAATAATAGAATTTTCCAAAAAAATATTTTGGAAGTTATTGGGGTTTGCATTATTGTGAAACTGAGGTAAAATTGATTTGCTAGCTGAAAGGAATCTTGTGAGGTCATTGTGGTTACCATCAGATTCAGGAATACAGTTAAGGTATTCTGCTCTGAAATGATTTATCATTTCTGATTGATTACACTGGTGAACACACAGTTTGCTGCCGGAAATTGTTTCACTCTTTTTGTATAATTTGGGTCTGCTGAATCCAAAATTGCCACTAGATTTGCTCAATAAGATAATTTCTAGAAAATACGACAACAGATCACATTTCTAATATATAGGGTATTTAACACATCACTACCTACATAAATGTAGTGCTGCTACCCATCAAATACACGAAACACGAAAAAAAATCAGATATTTATTGTACAACAATATACTTACAAACATCATTACACATATCTGCCAAAAAACTCAACTCTTCATGTAATCTAACCAGCATCGCAGCACAAATCTGTTATTCGGCGTCACCTAAAAACTTCCTTTTATATGATCTTCTTGCGAAGGCTTTAAAAGGACGGTCCCTTTAAAGACTTCAGCAGTAATCCGCCATCATGTGAGTGTCCCATCTCCCCTGATACCTCTCTTTTATCGTTTTGATATCTTGGTGGAAGCATTTCCCTTGTTCCTCACTAAGATCACCAAGATTTTGTGGGAAACGGTCTAAGTGGCTGTGGAGGTAAGGATTTTAATACTCATATGACAACCGTGTTTGTTAAAATTGTAGAGCATTTTTTCCACTAAATCCCGGTAATTTTCCAATTAATTGTTTCCAAAAAAATTTTTCACAGCTTTCACAAAAGAGCACCATACATTACACTCAATTTCAGTCATCGATTCTGTAAAATGCGAATCTTTTATAAGTTGTATCTGAGGCCCATCAAATATTCCGGCTATCAATTTTTCTTCACTGAGTGCAGGGAATTTGCTGGACGAGTATTCAAAACAAGGACGATTCTTGTCTAGGGCCTTTACAAATTGTTTCATCAGCCCTAATTCAATATGTAACGGGGGTGATATTATTTTCTCTCGGTCGACCAATGCTTCATCAACTACGTTAGCTTCTCCTTGAACTAGAGCATCTCTAGAACGTCATTTCCTTCTACTTCAGTGTTGGTCCTCAGTCTGCTATTCCAAAGACACAGGAAACATAGCCACCTTGTTGTCCCAAGAGAATGTTGAGATATTGTTTTATATTCTTCTTTCAGTTTTGTACAATACCCAATTGGTATACTTCCATATTTGTTGCCATTATGCAGAAGGACATACTTCAAACTTCGTTTGGAACTGTCGATAGAAAGACGCCAGTGATCTGGTGTATACTCTGATACATCCATTTTTTCTAACAGTCTTTCAATATCATATCATCACGCTGAGAAGAAATGGGCAAAAGATCTTTTTCTCTATTATGGTAGTATGTAATATTGGTGTCTGGGTGGAGAAGCTTCTTTTCTTTCAGTCTGGAAGCAAGCAACTCGAAAGAATCCTTTGGAAAACGTTCAGGACGTGTTGATTCTTCCTCAACTCTATTAGTCTGTAGTTCGTCAGATAACGTTTCGATATTATCCTCCGGAGTGAGCCGGAAAGACCCACACCCCAAATCAGTACGACCAATCAGCCTTACATCCTTTCTGAGGGGATACTGGACGGACATATTAGGAGGATAGCATTATATGCATCCCCCCTGAATAACCACCAGTATGCTTATCAAACAGGCAAATCGACAGATTCAGCATTATACAACTTCGTTGAGAAAATCTCCCAATTCCTTGACAAGAAGCAGATTGCGGTTGCTGTATTTCTTGATATTGAAGGAGCATTTGAAAATGCACTACCTAAATCAATAGGATTGTCTCTGGCTAAGAAGGGTATAGAATCGACCATAACTGGCTGGATTTATGCCATGCTAGTAAACAGAACTGCAACTACGACTCTTCAAGGCGAGGCTATCATGTTCAGGGTCACCAGGGGCTGCCCTCAAGGTGTGGTACTATCTTCCCTCCTGTGGTCGCTCCTGGTGGATAGTTTGCTTGATGCTCTCGACAGAAGAAAAGTTGATCTGCAAGCTTATGCAGATGACCTTGTCATCCTGGCAAGGTCCACGTCGGAAAGGGTAGCTTGTAATATCCTTCAAAGCGCGTTGGACGTTGTTCACAGTTGGTGCTTGAGGGAGCAGATGTCTGTCAACCCCAGCAAAACTGTGTAAATCCCCTTCACCAAGTGAAGAAAATTCGACGATCTAACGCCACTTTCCCTCGACGGTGTGGTCATTATATTTGAAACGGAGGTGAAATATCTTGGCATTGTCCTTGATAAAAGACTCACCTGGAACGCTCACTTGGAAAAAGTTTTACACAAAGCCAGGCTGTCTCTATGGAAATGTCGAAGAATTTGTGGTGAAACTTGGAGTTTAGTTCTCAAACAAATCCATTGGATTTATGTGATGATTGTCAGACCAATAATCACTTATGGTACAATTGCTTGGTGACCGAAGGCTTTACAGAAAACGGCCCAAACGAAGCTCTCTGGCTCGCAGAGACAGGTTTGTCTGGCTATCAGTGGTGCTATCAGTACCACACCGTCAGCGGCTATGGAGATCTTTCCAGATCTACCTTCTCTCCACATTTTTTTGGAAAGAGAGGCTAGATGGACTGCATACAGACTTGTGGACACTGCTAATTGCACAAATCAATTCAATGCAGAGTGCGACAGACTGTTGGTTGAAATTGAAAGTCACAGCATTCTGGAAATGACCTCTGACTTCATGCCTCCAACTGTCAACTACGAACTGCCTTATAAAGTACTATTCCCGAGTAGAGAGGACTGAATCCTCCGGGAGAAGGAAATATTAAGAGCAGATAGTTGTTGGTTTACAGATCGATCAAAAACACCTTCCAGTTCTGGTGTAGGTGTTTTCAGTCGCAGACCGAAGACAGAGTTATCTACCTGCCTAGGAACTCATGCGACTGTATTTCAAGCGGGAATTTACGCTATTGTGCGGAGAGATTGGATGAATGCAACCTCACTCACAACCCAATAAAAATATTCTCGGACAGTCAAGTGGCGTTGGAAGCTCTTGGCTCCTACCGAGGAACGCCTAAATTGGTAGCAAACTGCCAAAAACGACTTAACAGATTGTCTCTGGTCTGGATTCCTGGCCATACAGGCCTGGAAGGCAATGAAGCTGCTGACTCTCTTACAAAGAAGGGTGCTGCAAGCGGCTTAATTGGACCAGAACCTGTCATTGGCATCACTTTGGGTTTGCCAAACAAACACTGAACACCTGGATGGCAAGAAGATTTATGGACTTCTGGCAGAATCTTTCAGGATTGGCTTACTCCAAGGCGCTTATTCATCCTTCAAAGCTTGATTCCAAACAGTTGTTGGACTACAGTAGGGATGAACTACGATGTCTAAAAGGCCTTCTTACAGGTCACTGTCCTTTGAATCATCATATGCAGAGACTTGGACTGTCGGATGACAGTGTGTGTCGCCTCTGTGTGGAAAATGATGAAACAGCAGACCATAACTTTGTGTCTGCCTCGCTGGGGACCGAATCAGGTTCAATGAGTTCGGCAGATCCGTACTCTCACCATCTGACCTAAAAGACCACTCACCATACAAAATAATCGGCTTCGTTAAGAAGCAGGGTTTATTTGGCCGAGTGTGAATAGGTGTGAGCCACAATAAACCCTTGTGGGTTGCGGTGGAGGGTCGAATAGACTCACTCACTTTAGGCCTACCAGTAGGAGATTTGAGCCGGTTCTAAGCCTCCCCCCACCACTATGACGTATTAATTGCTTTGTTTGTTATTGTTGTTTAGTGAAGTCAAGGTGATGTGACCTTGAAGTGTCTGATGCATGGATCGTTCAGAATTTTTTTTCCGGTTCTAAGTCTCCCCTCACCACTAGGACGTATTAATTGCTTTTTTTGTTGTTGTTATTTAGTGAAGTCAAGGTGATGTGACCTTGAAGTGTCTGGTGCATATATCGTTCAGAATTTTTTTTCCGGTT
>NW_019296627.1:0-10484 GCF_000500325.1 Leptinotarsa decemlineata | reverse complement strand
GGTTTCTTAAGTCCTCTACATCGCGAACAGGAGTACGATAAACCAAATGCTGTAAATGGCCCCAAATAGAGAAATCGAGAGGATTGAGATCCGGGGATTGAGCGGGCCAGTTCTATGGTCCTCCTCGACCTATCCACTGATTTGCATATGTTTCAGTTGAATGCTGACGTGCTACTTGACTAAAATGGGCGGAAGCCCATCATGCATAAAAAACAGATCCCTTCTGACGCCCAAAGGAACTTCCTCCAGCGGTACTGGATGCACTTCTCTTAAAAATTGAACGTATGCCTCACCATTCAATCGAGGAGGTAGAAAATGAGGCCCAATTAAATCATTTCCAATAACTGCGAGCCACACGTTAAGAGAAAACTGTTCTTGATGGTTAGTTTCGACAATAGCGTGAAGGTTTTCATCAGCCCATATGTGGTAATTATAAAAATTAGTAATCTTGTCCCGAGAAAAACTACATTCGTGTGTGAATTCTATCGTCTTCAGAAAGTCACAATTTCTTCTAATCATTTCCAGCATCCAATCGCAAAATTCAAGACGGTTCGGAAAGTCTCTGGAAAGTCATTGCTTACATCAAGCTAAGGACTTATATCGATGTTGAACACAATCGTGAATTGATTTCGAATTATTCTTTATTTTTTGGTTTGTGTTGCTATCAAAGCGTGTTTTTTAGTTATCTGAACTATCATATATTTTACAATTTTTGGTTAGGTAAAATTTCCAGCCCATTTGTTTCAACATAAAATATATACGTATGCACAGACAATGTGGCTATCTCACTTGCCCTCACATAGAGATTGTGCGAGAGCAAATCTCTGTGCCGATCCTGATCAGAATAATGGAATAAACTTATGAAATGATTGTATGTTCACCGATTCTTGATAATAATACAAAGGACACAATCAACAGAATTCACTTCAGCTAGTGGTGCTCCTCAAGGAAGTAATTTAGCTCCTCTTCTATTTTCTTTGTTTATAAATGATATTGTTTCAAATATCTCTAGTAACATTTTACTCTTTGCTGATGACTTGAAGATTTTCAGACCCATTGAATCAAACGAGGACTATATTATTCTGCAGAAGGAAGTTAATTCGATACATGAACATACTAAACAAGCTTCCATTGAATATCCAAAAATGTAAATTTATGAAATACACCCTCAAGCACAACAATATACAGTTTGACTATGCAATAAGTGACGTCATATTAGAACAAAGCACAGAAACTAAATATCTGGGCATCATATTCGATAAGAAACTTAGCTTCACGTCACAAATTAATCAAATCACATCTTCTGCAAAAAAAACTGCTTGGCCTTAACTTCAGCACGTGTAGAGACTTTCAAAACCAAGAATGTTTTTTAACACCTTTTAATGCATACGTCCGATCTCGCCTGGAATATGGCTCCCCAATCTGGTCACCTATATACAATGTGCATAAACAGCAACTCGAATCTTGTCAAAGAATCTTTATGAAATGCATGGCTCCCAAACTTGATGGAGCTTACCCATCCCAAGGAATTGATAATAGAGTGTTGCTGAATAGATTTGCCCTCTTGTCCTAAGAAAACAGAAGAACATTTTATGCCAGTATCTTCATACATAAATTGATTCATAATCTAGTTGACTGTCCAGATTTGTTATCTCAACTAGATTTTCACGTACCGAGACGAAGTAGTAGAAACGGAATATTTTTCTATTTGTCTTTGCCTAGCATCAACGTGTTAATAAAATTCCCAGTTCATAACATCTGTAAAATTTATAATAGTTTCTATTCAGAATGTGATATATTTTTTTTACATTTGTATGCTTCAAGTATATAATTTGTAACAATCTATTTTTTATGCAAGTCGAACTACAATCTAATTACAATCCATAAGTGAAATACTGTGTTTCAACCCTCTGCACACTACCAATTCTATTAGAATTCTACAGTATATGTTTTTTTTATTATTATATGAATGTATCACTTTTTGTATAATATACTATTCTAGTACTCTGCTGATTTTTCACCGTCTGCCTTCTTTAGATAACATATTTACAGCCACAAGCAACAGTATTATGCCATAAACGAATTTTTTTCCCATGGTACGCATGCTTAAACATCAACTCCAGTTTACATAAAAAAAAAGTTTCTTTGACCACCATTCTACCATATGCCATTCATACGACCGGAAGGCTAGGTTACGCAATACACAAAAAAAAATAATTGGCAGACGGTTACATGGTGTTCTGGCTAAAGCATGCATTTTTTATTTAACAAAAAAAAATGGTTAACTAAAATCAATTTTTTACCGTCTGTCAATCACAGCGTAGACTAACAGTAGCATGAAATGAACGAATTTTCACAAGGCAGACGGTTTGCTGGTGTATTAAAAATTTATAGGCATTAGGTAATTAACAATTTTTTTACAGTGTCTCTGAATCATATTTTACCGTCTGCCTTTTGGACGTAATGAAGTTCAATAATTAAAATGTCCTGCGACAATTGTTGGCAGACAAATTGGCAATGTTTTAAGTATAGACAGACGCGAATGACCTTACAAAAAAAACTTTCACCAACATTTTACCTAATGCCATTGTTTCCTTGCAATATATATGATTATTAAGTAGACAAATTGTCAATTGGCAGACGAATTGACCGTGTTTATACAAGTGAAAAAAATATTTTTTAGTTTGTTGAAAAAAGGATTAACTTTGACCAAAGTTTTACCGTTAGCCATTGTTTCCTTGCAATATATATGATAATAAATTGAACTAATTGTCAATTGGCAGACGAATCAATCGTGTTCGTGCAACTGAAAAATATTTTTTAATTCCCAAAAGAAAAACGTGATAACTCTGACCAACGTTTTTCCGTCTGCCATGGTTTCCTTGCAATATACATTTATTGAATAGACTGAATTGAATTGAACTGTCAATTGGCAGACGAATAGACCGTTTTTAGACTAGAGCGGTAGACAATTTTTTTATGACACAAGTGTCAATGTTACTTCATGAGAGATTTTCATTAATTTCAGTGGAGAACACCTTTGAAACGACACAACTTCTATTACCATTTTTCCCAACAGTTGTTTTGATGAAGTGGGATTGAATAATGATAAAAGTACAAAATTTAGAAATACATAAACAATAGTTTTATTCCAATATCGACATAAAAACTAAATAACTTTCATCTGATATGATGGTTTTCTGAGAAATATTCAAATCAACGCTAACGTAGCTCGTTATACTGCCTTCTGAATCATCATCATTAGGATCTACAAAAAAATGAATCTGCAATTGTTTCCAAAACCAAATTGTGTAGTTACATTGACACTTAAATTGTCATTAAAATAGTCTTTCACTCTCGTCTGAACACGGTCGATTATTCTGCCAATTGACAGTTTGTCTACTTAATATTTATATATTGCAAGGAAACAACGGCATACGGTGAAACGTTCGTCAAAGTGGGAAAACATTCGTTTAACGCATAATACTGTTGCTTGTGGCTGTAAATATGTCCTCTGAAAAAGGCAGACGGTAAAAAATGGGACTGAAATTTCTGTCACGGGCTCCCGGTCTATATGCTATTCGTTATATTCCATTGTAATCATACTTAGTCATAGCTGTAAACTCAATTATATTCGTCTTGTGATTGGGATTACTCATGTTAGACAATAAACCTTTTTTGTAAGTGTACAAAATTCAAAATACATCTGTCCGTTTGAAGTAATAAGGACATATTTCCATAGTTCCAGAAAAACACTAGCTTCTAAGTATTTTTTGACTCAATATGTTAGAGCTGCAGTTAGGTGAGGGATACAAATTTTGATCATTTTGATAGATATCTTATCTGATTCGGTGGCATTCGTTTTTATGGAGTTATCTATCGACTTGATACCATTCATATTGATTTGATGATATTTCAAAGTTGAATCTTCTTGAACTTGTGTTGCATTCTAGTCAGAATAGAGTCCAAAGGAGTCAGTTACAAACAAATAAACATACAAGTGGAGCTTACATAAGCGTGTTGAAAAAAATTATCAACTTAATAATGAAGAAACATAAAACAGATGGGATTTTTCAAAAGTGGCTACTGAATAAATTTTCTAATATATACCATTTACCTGCTCCAGAAGAATGATACAAGCTGAAGGAGGAGGAAGCTGGAAAGTGTTAACAAAAAATTCAGCCCTTTTGTAAGTGATTATTAGGTATCCTATATATGTCAGCAGCCAGATAATGTCCCAAAGTTTTTGAAATTCTAAAATGAAAAAAAAATGTTAGTATTACATTGATTCAAGAGCTTTGTCAGTTTCATTGTCATGTGTTTTTGTATCTACATATCTCGATTAATATTTATTTTACTCTGTCAGGGTATATACTAATCGATAGGGAAATTTGTACTCTATACATTGACAGTGTTGGTTTTTATCTCCAAATTTCAATTTTTGCCTCTTTCCATCTCTTGGTCAGTTTTTATCACCGAATTTAAGTTGAACTAAAGCGCTGCCGAAACAGCCCGAAAAATCAATCAGGCGTTTGCAAATGAGTGTGTTAATGAAAGCACTGTTAGAGATTGGTTTGCGAAAATTAGTTCCGAAGACTTTAGCCTCGAAGATGGGCCCTGAAATAGTCGATCTACAGTGATCCACGTTGCGTGGGATGATGGAAGAACTGTAGACCTTGACGTCAGGTCCCATGTGGTTCAACGTATTCGAAAGGTCAAAAGGTTTGAAAAATGGATGCCCCATGTACCAAAATTGAAAGAGTTCAGTGTCGAAGTTCCGTCTCACCACAATAAATTCCTCAGACCTCTTGACGACCGACTACCATGCTTTCAAGCACTTGAAGAACTTTCCTACTGGTAAAACCTTCGCCAATCAGAACGTGGCAAAAACAGCCTTCATCGACTCCATCGAACCCCAAGCACGCAATTTCAAGACTGATGGAAATAATCAACTTGTGTTGGATTGACAGAAGTGTACTGATTCAAATGGCGCCAATTTCGAATGAATTGAATAATTATTCACTGAGATATTACAGTTTGGAGTAGACTCATAAAAAGGGCGAAAGTTTTGAAACAAATCCATATATTTTATACCAATAAATGTAAATTGTTCGCGACTTCATAGGGTGTTACTTTACCTCAATGTATTATTATAATTGAAGATACATTCAAAAATGTAGTAATATACGGGGTGCTCCATTAAAAAAATTGCTTTGATTATGAAAATATTTTAGATCGATAGAACGGGTAAGGAAATGTGAGATGTGAAATTTTCAGGAAACTCTTGCGTTGCGTTTACCATAAACGTCAAACCTACCATTGACTATATATGAAGTTTCATAAGTCAAATTATAAGAAGCTGGTTCAACAAATTTGTTGATTTTGAAATCTATCAAAGCTCAACCGACGAACTATGATTTATATATTAACATGAGCTTTCACAATCCAGATCACGATTGAAGAAACCAAAATCCATGCTTTGAGGTCATTGTACCGAACGTTACGTCTTCTACTGCAGCAGACATCTTCAGTGGTATCTGTGGTATTTATAATTTGAATAATGGTGATTGTTTCCTGGTATGAATTGCACACATTTGTCGAAGAATGATATGGTATTTTTTTGCCAGAATCAAAGATGAAAACTCCGAACCTAACACTCATTGGAACTAGCCCAATGAAAATCAAATTTATAAGATGAAAAAAGTTATTAATAGAGTAATTATCAATAAAACTCACCTCTGTTGAAATAATATGTTCTCGTTTTAGCCCAAATAACAAAAAATGCATAGCCCAAACAGTTAATCAACATGAGTTCAACCCAGGAACGTAGAACCATATGAAATTTCGCAAAACCTGAAAATATCAACGTGAATCCTGAATGCACCCTGAAAACAAAAATTAATGAGAAAAAAATAACAGAACTGACTGTTACTTGATGGAAATCCATTAAAACTTATTCAAAAAACACTTGGAAGTGAGATTATCACTATACCGTTTATGAAACCTCAAAACGTGTTTCGCTATACATAGCATCTTCAGACGTCACAATACTACTTGTGACGTCTGAAGATGCTATTGTGTAGCGAAACACGTGTCACGGTTTCGTAAACTGTGGAGTGGAAGTCTCACATCAAACTGTTTTTGATTACGTTAATAAAAATCTTTAATCGCGAAATCATGCAGGAAAAAATGGCTGAAGTTTCTTGAAGCTCATAGGAGGAAGAACGGGTTGTAGCAGGTTTCCGGTCTTGCGCGAGAACAATGACCTCCTTATTTGTGGTAGTTAATCTCGCTTGTTAGGGCAGTTGGGGTGGAGGGCATTGTTGTCACGCAAGATACTTGAAAGTAACACAGACACGCGGATCGGCAGACCGAATACTTGCTACAACAATATGAAAATTGGCCCCGAACAACAGAGTGACCAGTTCGAACTCAAAGCGGAACACAACACGCATACAGCTAGTAACAAGACTTGGGGACAAGGGAGATTACGACTTCGTCCTCGAGTCATGTAAGTACAATTTCTAGGAAGTTCGGCTCCAAAGCAGGAGCCGAAACGTCGGAAAGATGAAAATTACAGACGCAGTTCCACCCGGACAACAGTATATCAATTTACTGACGCCGAAAACCTATCCGAACAAATAGAACGCCTCTACGGGGAAGAAATACTCAAAGACAGAAAAACATTTTCCACACTACTCACTCGAAAGGCCAAACTTCTGTGTGACCTCGCATTTCGTGAAGCCTGCAAAACACGTCAAGTTATACCTAAGGCATTCAAGATCAAATATCACAATAAAGCTGAAGATATTAGACGGATTCTTGATCGATTCAGCTTGGCCCTCATTCGAAAAACCATTCAGAACATCAGACGTGATCTCCATTACACCAACTTGAGTTTATATCAATTTTACGGACGTTTATCAAATTAAAAAATCCATCTAGTGATTTGGGACACATTTCTCAGGATGAACCATGAAAATGCCGAACACATCAGTGAAAATAAAACCGCCATAAAACTTTTCAAAGGCTTCAACTTCTCTATACTTCTCAGATCCATTTTCATCGGAAACATTATCACCTAAACAGAATCGGCCATTGCTCACCTACCATGATGTGACAGGACTTACATTGGCCAGACCAACAGACGAATCAACAAACGCAAAGATGAACACAAACTAGCAGTGAAGGAAAAAGTCACCAAGTCTTCTTTCTTCCAACACGTACTTCAAACAGGACATAACATCAATTTCGATAACACAAAAATGCTAGCAAGCAACGAAAACTTTCACTCGCTAACAATCAGAGAGGCTATCGAAATTGAAAAACGACCTAATAATATGAACAAGAGGGATGATGCGCAAAGATTACCATCAACATGGAGATCCGTTTTATCGCTTCGCACAAGCAATCAGACCGCTTAACCCCAGAAGCAAAATTCGGCACATGACAGTACAGGTACAATAACAGAGGCAGAAGAGGCAGCTCAGGTAATAAGACCAAAACAGGTAGTCGAGCAACTTTGAAACCAAGGCTATTGACAAGTTCGACCACAAACCCTCTTGCTGGTTCAGATACGTAGATGACGTTTCTGTTATATGGCCCCACGGCTCCGAAACTCTCCATAATTTCCTTTATAATCTCAACGACCTCCACCCAAATATAAAATCCACAATGAAAATTGAAACCAATAACTCCCTTCCATTCCTAGATGTCATAACAAAATCCAATAACTCCTTCACACACACGGTCTACAGGAAACCAACACATACAAACAGATACCTTAACACAAACTCCCACCACCATCCAGCACAAATCAACTCCGTCCTGAATTCTCTCTTC
The DNA here is from genome assembly GCF_000500325.1 of Leptinotarsa decemlineata. Classification (NCBI taxonomy): domain Eukaryota; kingdom Metazoa; phylum Arthropoda; class Insecta; order Coleoptera; family Chrysomelidae; genus Leptinotarsa; species Leptinotarsa decemlineata. Next base: position 2,642 of record NW_019296627.1, on the reverse strand, counting down.
CATAGATCTCCTCGCAGACCACCACAACAAACCACAAGAGCTAGCCCAACTCAAATCAGCTCTCCTTCAAAACGGATTCACAGACCATCAAATTGACAGATCCATCCGTCATCAACAAACTTCTTCGTCCAGTCACAAAGATCTAAAAGACAATAACGTTTCCCACCTAACCTGAAATGCCATCGGTTAGCTTCCCAAATTTCTGCTACCGCAGTTGTCGGTTGATTGGTCAAACCACCAACACAGACATAAAAACTTGGTAAGTTGACTTGGGTGTCACACCAATAGGTGGTTCCACTTATGTTTCGCTTGCGTTCAAGCAGCTATTTTTATCAAGTACTTTCTTGGTTTTTTACATACATATTCATTTACGACATTTCCGTTTTTGGTACTCTATGGGTAAATACAACTGCTTGATGCTTGAATAATTGAAGTTTTTCATCAAACTTACTCATTTTTCATGAAATAATCATGAGCCATTGTATGGAGTCCAAAGCATATAGATATTGCCACAAATATATGATGGACCGTCCTGATATGAGGATCGTTATCAAATAGATCGGTGAGTACCGAATTCCTCATCACAAACTGTTTGTCAGCAATGTGTCCAGATTTTCTGAAAAAAAATGATTATTGACATCTGAATGTAGTTGTTTATGTACAATGATAAAATATATGATGGAATTGACCGATTCTTTATGAATATCAATAACGTTTTCAGAAAATACTTCATTAAAAGATTTTCACTGAATTGTTCCACAAAAACGCAACAATAAAGTGCTTTTTGAATACAATGATGAACATTTTCATCCTGAAGAGATTATGAATTGAACGACTCGATAAATTTTATTACTCTGATCAGGAGTTTATAAGGTGACTTCTTGTTTTTGTCCAGAATGAGCAAACTTTTTTTTGACAGAAGGGCATTAGTTCAACCACGGTTATGGAGTTTCACATTTTGAAAAGAGAGGTATGAAACACAATCTTTTGGATTACTCAGAAATTATCAGCTTTAAGAATTCTGAAAATATACTGAATGACCAAATTTGATTCTTCATCTCTTCTGAATCTGTTTCATGAATTTATGATTTGTAATTAGATTACAACAAGTCTATTTGAAGAGTTTTTGAAATTTCCAGATGCTTTTCAAAACTCATACGTCGTGCCAATACTCAAGAGGAGATGAAACTGTAGTTAATAACTATAGACCGAACTCTTCAATAACGTATCTTTCAAAAATATTCGAAATACTTGTCACGCCTTTTTTATTTTGTGGATTTTAGAGTTCAGCACCCAAGAAGGGCGTGGGTAAAATTGAGGGTAGAGCGCACCCGCTCATTAGGATAGCAAACAAAACAAAAACGGCAAATATGTCTTAACGGTATAGTGTATTAATTCCCAATTGGAACGGCAATAAAAATGAGAATACAGTCATGAACATTTTTTGCCTGTGGCTCCTAGTCGCCCAGATAATCAGTAAACGTGCTATCAAATGTTATTGTGGAATAAAGGCTCGGCTAGCTGGACTGGCTGAATACTAATTTTTTGTCCGTTTCACAATATTTCTTTATCAGCGCCGTGTGTTCGTGGGGTTAGGTGAGGTAGTGAGTGGTTTTGCAAACCGATTTTTAAAAACTTTTTCGAGAGATCAATTACCCTAACACCAAACTGATATTTTTACACTCGACGCGCGTTTCGCTAACAAGGTTGGCATCTTCAGGAAAAGCAAATTGATACTGAATCTAAATACAAGGGTTAGCTGTTTATATACCAAAGGTTCCAATCCCATCGTTTGAACCGATTTTTTGTGAAAATCTTAGTGTTTTTGGGTACTTTCATCAATATGGCTTTCTGGAGACCTTTTGAAACAAATGATAACATTACGTGTGAGGAATCTGTGACAATCGACAGGGATCCGGAATTTGAAAATAAGGACTCACATGTTCAAGTTTAGCGAGTAATTTTGAATATTCATGAATGCTTGAAGAAGGAAAACTGTCACATTGGTGGAAAAATTCAGTTGAGATAACTTTTTCATGGGGTGATCAATTGCTATGATTGTAAAAATTAGTAATTGAAAAACTACCACTGAAAATTAATATGCCGACGCCTATGTCAAGGCGGAAATTCCTTCTCTGTGCTGTTCCATTTGGTATTGGTAATACTATAACTAATAATTGAATCAAACTTGAACCCAGTTGATAGACTTATTATTTCTTTCCATTACATATACACTTTTCTCAGACTTGTCAACAAATCCCCTGATTTCTCTGCCAGTTTAAGTTTTATCATCCTTTCGAATATGAATCCCCCAACAATACTGATTGGAAGTCTTAAAGTCCTGAGGCCACATGTCAAATGCGACAAAATATATTTTTTTAATTGTCAAAATGTTGATATAATATAATACACATAGAAAAAAAATGATTCAATTCTAATGGGATTGTTAGTTCGGTCAAAATAGATCAAAAAATAAGAGTGAAGCTACCTGCATTCCCTTCAAGCTGAAAATCAGTAAGATTATTTAAAATATGATCAAAAATGAAATTTCATAGTTCCCCATCTTTTCCCTGTATGGGGTTGAAGGTCAACAAATTAGTTTTCCGCCATTTTCAGCAAAACGATGAGTTTTATCGCAAAAA
>NW_019296625.1:0-10483 GCF_000500325.1 Leptinotarsa decemlineata | reverse complement strand
ACACAAAATATAACTGACATTAACTCACGTTGAGTAACTGGCGAGTAACTCGTTTCTGGCGAAAGCTATTATTTTGTCACTATTTCCAATATTTTGAAGAAGTATTCCTCCTATACCTGTATCAGAGGTGTCGCATTCAATGATGAATAGTTGTGAAAAAAATCAGGTGGACATAGGATAGGAGCGGAAACAACCGCTTCCTTGATTTTAAGAAAAGACTTTTCAGCATCATCTGTCCATTCAATAGACTGTTTTTTTTTCTAAGACCAAAAGTGCATTAATCGGAGCCATCAGTTTCTAAAAATTATGAATGAAACGGCGATACCAAGAGGTTAAACCGATAAAACGTTTTATTTCTGTGGCGGTGGTAGGCCTAAGGTCGAAACCTTTTAAGGATCGGTTCTTGTACCATGCACGTCAATGAGAAAACCTAAATATTGTAAATGTAGTTTTAAAAATTAACATTTTTTCAAATTTACTATTAATTTTCCCTCATCAAAACCAAGCCTAACTACACATAACAAATCTAAATGTTCATTTAAAGTAGGAGAAATAACAATTATATCATCTTAGTATGTAAATACATAAGGTTTATATTTCGGACCAAAAATAAAATCAACTAGGCGACAAAGAAATTGGGCTGAGTTTCTCAGGCCAAATGGGACGACTGTGAAATGAAATAAGCCCCTTCCAGGCATACTAAATGCATTGTTCTCTCGTGATCCTGTGTCTAAGGGTAATTTCCAGAATGCTTTCCTCAAATCTATAGAGAATATGAACTTTGCATTTCTTAACATGGTTAGAATGGGGAATGTTCCTCCTGACGAAAATTAAGTAGTTTTCATAAAAGAGCTCTAAAACAACGCATTTCAAACATATCATTTCAACCTTTTTCTTTGAAAAATTATTTAAATACATAAAAAAGAGGAATGAAATAATGCATTCAACATTTAAAGGGATTCGTTTCTATTTCACCATTTGGCAACATCGGTTATAGCTAATAAAGGACAATGTTCCGTTTACTTATGTTTCGAGTTCCGAGACATTCTGTGACATATGACATTTTGTGCACCTAAAAATGGGACTATATAAATAAATAACAAAACAACTGTTGTTTATGTGGCTTGTGGAGGTGGTATTGAACTATAATTTATATTTTGCCTCAATTGATGATTTATAAAGATAATTTTCCTTTTTTAAAGTAGAATATCTAGGTACGTATAAATTATTTCAACTTGATATAGGCGCTGTGCCTATATCAAGCCAATATGTGAATAAGAAACAAATCTTTTTAAAAATTAAAACTCAACATTTGAAACATCAATTTGAATACTTTTCGAAGTGAATTTGAAAAACTCATGAATTAAACTCAACTTTATTTTGTTCAAACTTGCATTTGCTGTAATAACTCAAATTGAGGAACATTCCCTATTGTATCCACTCGTGGAAGTGGGTAACTGTCGTGTTTGGTGAGTGTATTGAGCTTCCTTTCATCAAAACACAGGGGTTTCTCACCATTTACCTTATTTATGAGGAGAACAGGCGAACAACATTCTTTCTGTGATCCCTCTACATAATACCCAAATGTAACATCTCATCAAGCTCTTTATACATGGCTTTCAATACCAAAGGAGACATAGGATAAGGCCTTTGCCTAACAGGTCGTGCATCTCTCGTAGGGGAGAAGGGGGTAGGTTCGGACATGGGGCACTTCCGGACATTTCAAATTTACCGCCCAGCAATGACATAAAATTCACCGATCAGAGACAAATGCTTCTGTTAACAGTGTGGAACCGTTGACGCCGGCTTATGTTACTTGAATTTAATTAAAAAGTGTATATTTATTCGAAAGTTCCCAAATGGGATTAGTGATACAAGGTTGAGGTATCTACTAGTAAGGTCTTACACCTCAAGGAGTGAATTTCAGGTTAGAAATGATGAGTCTATCAGGAAGAACCCATATTTTTATTCATCTTGCCTCAAAATAGTATGATGATTGTTTAGTGTTTGAGGAAATTGTGACGATAAAACTCAACTATATACAGCTGGGGCAGGTTCGGACTGTCCGGGGCTTCATTTTCGTGTTCGTCCAGATATGCCCCATGATCTATCTTTCAGTAACTTCTTACTGTTTGTAGGATGGTGAGAACATACAAAAGAAAACGTCCCATTCAGCCAGAAATTTCTAGAGAAGTCTTGAAAAAAGCTGTGAAGAATGCTGATAGCAAGAGTATGTCATTAAGAGCTGCTGCAATAAGATTCAATATATCGAAATCAACTTTATTCGACAGAGTTGTCAGAGCTAAAAAGCGTTCCGATAATAATATTGAAGAATTTCACTAGTTCGGACTTCCATTGTCTACTATATAAAATGATTTGAAATCCCTGAAACAACTAAAAAAGAAGAATTGAAAATGAATAGCTGAAAATAACAATTATATTAACCAAAATAAACCTGAAATGAAATAATAGTAGGATCAAAAGCTGTAGGACAATGCGTATCTGCTGAACGAGGATCTCTTGTAACGATGTGTGGAATAATATCGGCTGTTGGGGCTTCAATTCCACATCTTTATATCTTTCCTCGTGTGAGGATGAAGGATCAGTTCTTGTATGGTGCCGTTCCTGGGGCTTTTGGTTATGCTGAGAAATCGGGATGGATGTCGACCAGGGTCTTTCTCAAACTGTTAAAGCATATACAAAAACATACAAACAGTAGCGTGTCAAATAAAATTCTACTGCTGATGGATAATCACGAGACACACGTTTCTATTGATGCCATCTTGTATGCAAGAGAACACGGAATTGTATTATTGTCTTTCCCGCCACATTGCACACATAAAACGCAGCCACTGGATAAAGGAGTGTTTGGTCCATTCAAATCCAAATGCAAGATTTCTTTCAATGATTTCATTCTGTCGAATCCTGGTAAACCAATAACTATGATGTTGCCAAGTTGTCAGCACAACCATATCTGCAAACATTTACTCCCTGTAATATTATAAGTAGTTTCAACAGTACTGGGTTATGGCCTTTTAATTCTCTGGTTTATAAAGACGAGGATTTCTGTGCTTCATTCGCAACAGACCGTTCTCTTGAAAACAAGGATGGGGTGCCCTCTGCAGAAATTGTCGATACAAGTATTGTTGTTCAGCCTCATTCCAATGATCAAATTCAATGCTCATCTCAAAATCACGAAGTAGAAGATATAGTAAGGGATTTGTTGAACAACCAAAAATTAAAATACTTTCTGTTGTATCTATTGTCAAACCGTCAGATGTGAAACCCCTACCGAAGGCTGGTCCCAGAAATACAAGCAGAAAATCAAGAAAGGCAAAATCAAGAATTTAGACCAGTACTCCGGAAAAACAAAGAATATAAGAATTGGAGAAAGCCAAACTGATGAATGTGAAGAAAACAAACACCTCGAGAAAATTGGTGTCTGAATGTAAACCAAAGAAAATGCAAAGTAGTAAGCAATCAAAGAAGAGAAAAAAGAATAATACAGTTTCAGATGACATCTCGTCATCAGATTCTGATATAAGTTCACCTTTAACTGCCACGAAAATTATAAAAAGGAATGATTCATCTGATTCTGATATTGATTTAGATTATAGAAGTGATGATGATGAGCTCAATGAACTTTTAGAGGACGAGAAAATCCTAAAAGATGATTATCTATTAGTGAAGTTCGCAACAAAAAATATATCCTTGCATTATGTTGGGAAAGTGATCAATGTGATGGAAAATGAGGAATTCGAAGTAACATTTTTGAAGAAGTGTATACAAGGATTTGTTTATCCAGAAGTTGAGGATATCTCATTTATTGAGAGGAAAGACATTGTATCAAAGTTACCTAAGCCTATGACAACACCGGGGACTTCAAGAATGGCATCTTTTCTTCAATTTAATGTAAAATTTTTTGGTTACGATGTTAATTAATGTTTCATAGTATTTTGTCAATATCTTTATATGGAAAGTAAAGCAACGTTAAAAAAAAATGCATATTCGTCCGAACCTACCCCAATCATGTCCGAAAGTGCCCCACCTTGGGCACTTCCGGACAATTCTCCAAATTCACTAATATTACATTTTCTGTATATGATAATGAAAAGTCATATAACAAGAAGGTTCTATTTTACAAAATTCCAACAACTTGATAATGATAATAACCGATGGAGATATAATAATTTGTAAAACGGTGTCCGAACCTGCTCCCTTCTCCCCTATCTATATGCATAATGATTTCAGCAGTCCTTCCAAAGTGCAAATCTCTATCTATAATCTCATAAAATGAAATAACCTCATCAACCCTTTTTCTATCTTCAACACTTAGAGTGTCTAAAGTGTTTAAACCTATCAGAAAAGTTTATTATCATTTTTGCCAACTGTTAAATCAACTTTACATTCATTACTCCTGACTTGCCAAGAATTGTTTTGTAAATCAACTACTACCTCGAAGTTTTCTGCAAAATCGCTACCAAATATGAAAGACTGTTTGATAGAGGGAACTACTAAAGCTTTTACCAATCGACACACATCAGTGACAAATGGCTAAATCAACAAATCCTATTACGTTATTTTCAGTATCATCTGCTGTTATAACATGTTTAATAGTGCTGTTAGTGTTAGTAACCGCCAATCCCAGCTTTTTAAAAAAGAAATAGCGTCTTCGCCGACAATGCTGGCGGTAGAACCAGAATCAAAGAGAGCAATTATTTTTTGATCAACTAAAAAAACTGAAATATAAGGTATATTATCAATTTATCTTTCTACAAATAAAGGTGCAGCTCGTGCATCATTTCCAAAATGTTGCTTATAAAAATGTTTAACCTTATTCAACCAGAGCTTCCATCTTTAAGCTTCCTCTATAAGTGATTTTTTTTTTAAATTTGAAACACTTGAAAATTTTGAAATACTTAAAAAAAATTGAAAGATTGGCCTTAAAAGAATCTGGAGAGAAGTGTTGGTCAGATGAACACTCTCTCCTTTCCCAAGCAAACTTTACGAATTTTACTCAATTCACCTTGAGCACCACATCGAAAACAAAATACTGTCCTTTTCATTGTACAGGTATGATACGTATGATTCGGAAATCAACAATTCCAACACAAAAGAGTTTTCATATTTTTTGAAGATTGATTCATTTGAACTTTTAGATGAACTAGGGGTTTCTTCTCTAACTACGTTATAATTTCTAACAAAGGAATGACTTGAACTTCTATTACGCTTACTAGACTTTTTACTAATACTTGGGGTTTTATTACCTTTGAAATGATTTTTATTTCTATGATTGTTCTGCGAACTAAAGCCGTTATTATGAGTAACTGATGGTGCATTTGAAACAGTTGAAACATTATATTAAACGGTTGAAACTGAGTTGTCAACATGGGATAATGAACAGGTCACTTGTGAAACTTTTGTTTGCAATGAATTATTGTTAATATAATTTGCTTCTTCCAGACATTTACAAAGTTTGACTAATTCTTCTACGGTGTTTGTTTCAGAAAGAGTTAAGTAAGGAATATATTTCGGTAGAACATTTTTTCTCATTATTTTTACTTTTGTAATTTCTAAAGGTTGTCAAGGGAGTCGTTCGAAATTACTTTCCATGATAGCAGTGTATATAACGATGGTTTCATTTTTGTGCTAGCCTTTATTGACTCCCTAATATCATATTACTCATGTGGAGGTAAAAAATCAGTTTTCAACTTTACTACTAAACTGTCCCAGTCTGTCACTAAGTGCTTGATTCGCAAAAACCATAAGAATGCATTAACAGAAAATAATTCAACGGCCGATCTGAAAAGTCCTAATTTTGTCAGTCTCTGAGCGTTTACATATTCAGTTGCTTTATCAATAAAGTTGTACAATTCTTTGGGATCACCTGAAAATTTCAAACTCCAATCAGAGACGGGTAATTGCATTGAATTATATGAGACGACAGGGGGTGGAATATTGAAAACAGGTTGAACAGATGTTGGTGTAATATTTGCAGATTCTCTCTGATCTTGTGAGTTAGCTTTTCGAGCTTTCTCTTATAGTTCCACGTCTAGTAAAATGCATTCACCCGATGACTCATTCTTATAAGTAGTTACCTCATCAACATTGTCTGTGGGAATAGGCAATCGGTTAACACGTTCAGTAACATGAGCTAGTCTAGACTGTACCTATACGTTCAAAAATTGAAGTAACCTCAAAGTAATTCAAAATGAATTTAATAGAAGGAATTGCATCACTAATAGCACTTTGCTCTGTTTTTTCTATCAAGCATACGAGCAAGAATGTTTCTTCGTTCGTCTTGATTTTTTGTGTAGACTACACCTCTGATAGCTAATTCATAAGTGCACTCTTATAAAGTAAATGCATTGGTCTGAATGTATATTCGATGATATCAAAATAATTTAAAATTCAATTTCAGATTAGTATGTTCCAAAAAAAAACAAACATTCAATCACTCACTATAAGAGCAAAAATGCCTATCAAAACTAACTTCAGTCAAGTTAACCTTCAGGTTCTCATTCAAGCAATTAATTGAAAATTGATGTGATGTGAAGTCAAACACTTATAAAAATCAGGCTCCACGCACGAGGCGCTACTGTACTGTTTCCTTTCTTTTATAGAAAACGTTTGTGCCGTGAGCTATTGAAATGTAGAGCATGTGGTCGAGGTACATTAATTGACTATGTTTGGAGTTAAATTTGGATGCCACCAAATTCTTCTCAGATCTCAGATCTTGTCTGAAAAGAGAAAACAAGATGCAAAAAAGTTGGTGTAGGTACACTTCGTGTAATCTTTCATCATTTTAAAAAATCACACATCACTATTCTAAGGGAGGAATCTGAAGTCAAACAAATACTTTTCTTAATTACTTAATTACTGTTAATAATAACAGAACATATCATTACACACACAAAAAAATAAATTACAGTCATACAATCAATTTCGTGGGAATAACATTGCGATGTTGAAGATTTCAAATAAGTTCAACCAATATAGAATCTCATTTCATCATGTGAGGACCTTATTCAAGTGTTTTGAAAATATGAGACCAATAGTTCAGTACTGTACGAGGGCTATTACACACAATTTTGATTAAAAAGGTGGCAGGTGAAACATGAAAAATGTTGAAATAGGTTTATGTTTACTATCCTGTATAGACTAGGCAGTAATCTAATGTCCCACGAAGTTGGTTGAAGATAAAAGTTGTACCATCCACTCCATCCAGGTACGTCATAACTGAGTAATAGAAGGAAAGACTGTTAATATTATCGAAGAATAATAGCGATCATCTTTAATACCGCACATCTCTTAATGTCGGTAATGCAGTTTACTGTAAGAATGTCATGTCAATATGGCAATCACTAGCAACGCTGCTTTTTGCTGTTAGTTGTAGTTGTCTGCTGTCTGTCATTTTATAGTTTGAATAAGTCTTCACAACACATTTTTCTTGCCTATAATTCAGTATAATTAATACTAACTCTAACAAAGACATCTAGGGGAGTAGATGAAGCATTCTTGGGCTGAATAGTTTTTATAGGTTCTTCAGATGGACCACCTTCTCAATCCACATGACTCGGTAAAATCCAGAGAGACGATTTTCTGGGGAAAGTAGTTCATCTTGAGTGGTTGAAAAGGGCTGCAAAGTTGAACAATCTTCCTTTCGTCTTTATCAAGAAAGAAACGGAGAGACAAAAATCCTATATCCTCATAACCAGGTACAATCCGGAGAGACGATTAGAGCAGGAAAATAACCCATCATTGGAACATCTCGTTGTGAAAAAAATTTAGCAAATTTTAATGGAAATGGTTTCAGTCCCAGACGACAAAATAGCGGACAGGACCAAAGCATAACTGCCATCCACAAAATAAGGCAATCAATCAAAAGGAAATCTCGTACATTCAATATTAACTCAAATTAGATGGGGTGAAGGTTCTCCAGAAAACTCTCCTCATAAAACCCTTTGAAGAAGCGAACAATTCAAAAATGTGGTTACCAACAAAATTGATAAAACTCACCTCGTCCCTAGGTTAAATACAGGTCCCAACAGAAACAAACAAAATATGGTCACTAGACATAGCGCCTAATTTACGCAGGAACATTCAAAGTTATGAATATAATCCACTCTGGATATAAATTCACTCTCAGATTTGTTTTTTCTGTCAGAGTACACTAATCTCGACTAGCGTCGTTCCTTACATGAACAGAAAAGGCAAATTTACATGGCTACCTCGAATACTTCGATTTTGCCCAAAAATCTCAAAACAAGTAACGACACCCAACTATACAATTGCTAAGAAAATAGCATGCTAAACAACATAGTTCTACTACAAAAGGAGTCTTGTTAATGAAGGGTTGGCCATCTGGTGGACGATAGCCGAATTTGTAATTTGAACACGGTTTAATTTCAAAAACAGAAAGCAGAGAGTAGAACTCAACCATAAAACAAAACAGATCAACGGCCTTAGCTACATCGATAGGAGTCTCGCAGAGTAGTATTCTCGGCCCAATACTTTCATTATTTTTATCAATGACATCAGGGCTACAAAAAATGTAAATGATCAACTATGCTGATAAATAACACCAATTGCTGACTGGTGTCACTTTACCAGATAAAATCAAGAACGGGATGTGACGTAATCGAGCAGTGCAAAGAATATTTTCTTGAGAACAAGTTAATTCTAAATGAAGGGAAAACTGAATACCTCATATTCAAAATCTGTAGCGCTCAAAATTCTCCTCACATATATTTGTTCCAAATCATAAACAATAAAAAAAAATTAAAAAAACAACTCGTTACCTCGTAGGTCAATTACTAATTATTTGGACAATTGCCGCTAACCTTTAACCAGTGGAGAAGGGAGTGGTTCAATCAAACTTTTATAATGGGCGCCACATGATTTTTTTTATTGTCCAAAAAAAGTTCTTAGAAGTTCATCACACTGAAATCATGAAACAATGGGATGGATAAGGCGAGTAATTGACAACAACAACAACAAGGATGGAGCAATATCTATTGTAGTAATACTAATAAACAACATACACCTGGTAATATGAGATTGAAAATAAAAGTTTATATTCTCACATCCAAAAGCAAAATCTCGAATATAATAGTTAGCAGAGATCAACCGTCTTGTTATTGACTGCGTTTGTCTCCCGACCGTAGCTTAAGCTTAAGCGCAGGCGCATGTATAGGAGTATGAAGTAAAATTGAAAANAAAAAAAACAATAAGGAGAAACATCGGTAATCGATTTCAAAAATCGATAGTAGGCAGTTCCTGCAACAGCTGACAGGAAATAGTTGCGGAATTACTGTCCAGATGGCAATAGCAATAAATGAATGTATTTCTATAACAATTGTACAACTTCTGTTAATGAAGGTTTCATATAACAAAGTCAGCCTAATTATCCCACACAACAATGACTCACAATGAATAATAACCGTGGAAAAGAAGAATAAAACCAGTAAGGAAACGCCCTCAGAGAACAGAGGAAATTATCAGCGGAACTTGGCAATAGCGCTGGGTCCCTTAATGCAGGAAACTTTTCACCTTGATTACCTACGAATACCTGTTCTCGGCAGGAAATATGGACTGCTACTATTCTACCGTAGATGGCCAAGGTAACTGATCAGCCCGTTGGAGTAACCAAGATTAGCATAACAATATTGGACAATAAAGAATAAATGCAACAATAATTAATAATATTTATATAGTCAGGATCAAATCGAGTTGAATTAGAGTATGAATTGGAATATATTCTACGCTATTGATTAAAAAAAACAACTGAAAATAAAATGTGTAACAAATCAAAAACAGTTTAGAAACGCCACATCACGTAACAATGAAAAAATTATTTGCAATACCTCACTGAAGTTTTTGGGCATGAACATTGATTGAGTTGGACAATTCAGATGATATATGCAGCAGATTGTTTTCAGTAATATATAGAATAAGAGTACTTGAAAAATATCTCCAAGTATTATCAACAGTATACTATGCAAATACATTTTTTCTCTATCATAAGGCTAGGAATAATAGTTTGGGGTTCAAGTGATGAATTATATAGAGTTTTTCTGTATCCATACAGAGTGGTTCGAGTGATGAATTATATAGAGTTTTTCTGTGTCAAAAAAGAGTGGTACGGGTACTTTTCAATAAAAATTCTAGGGATTTCTGTAATGGAATTTTTAGGTCCAATAAGTTTTTTACTGCACCAGTAGTTTATATCTTTGAAACAATAAAATTTCTAACTGCTCACTCAAATCTTCTCGAGAACCACTGTAAAACTAACTTTTATGAAACAAGACAGAAAAATAATTTTGTGTATACCATTCACACAAACACTCTGTATGAGTGTAGCACTATCTATCAAGCGATTAAATTCTATAACAGAATCTCCCAAAATATAGGCAACATTGAGGACGTAAGCGGATTTCTGAAGTCTTTGAAAGAATTCCTACTCGATCAGGAGCCCTACAAT
>NW_019296624.1:0-10509 GCF_000500325.1 Leptinotarsa decemlineata | reverse complement strand
TCATAGTGTGTCTATATAAGCACATGAATTGTTATTGTACACAATTAGTTTGTGACCAGCTTTCTATTTGAATAAAGCACATAGTGAGGTCCGAATAACTTTTATTTGTGTGAAATTCAATTAGTCAGAGTTATAAAACTAGTTCAACATTACTGGTGCTTCTACGAACCTCAGACTGCTGGAAGCACAACGTAATTCGACTAGGTGCGAATCCCAGCGAACCCCGTTCTGCTGGGATTTGATTGCGATCTAGTGCGAAAATAGTTACGATAATGTATTGAAATGCGTCTTTTCTCATTCGAAAATAAGAAAAGTGGTGGCCATCGTCGTTGAGATCATGCCACAAATGAGAAAATTTACCAAACTCTTTTCTTTTTGCGCCTTTTTTTTCCCGCCTTCGTCGATATCGTCTGAACCTGATATGACGATGAATTGAAAATGATAATTCCAAAGTGAACAATTCTTCATCAGAATAATTTGAAAAACCCGTTCCAAAGGACCATCTCACCTACTACGAATGGACGATGTGCATCGCACGATTTCGTACGAACGACGTTCGCACGAATTCGTTGCTTTGCACTTCGCAGCTTTTCGCTCCCAGTAGACAAGAGGCTTAAGAAAACAAATTTCGAATACTGGAAGACTGACTGTGAATCGAATTATCTGAAAAAACAATTCCTTACCTATATTCCTTACCTATAGTGTAAGTGAGTTGAGACTGGCCTGAATATGGCTTTCGGAAAGAAAGATCAACAGGCGACCTTCTATCGTATGTCACTCATATTTGGAATAACGCAAAAAAGAAACATGAAGAATCAAAAGCTGTTGCGCTTGATATTCCTAAGCCCTTTGATCGTGTGTGGACCTCTGGTCTATAATGACGACTTCTTCGTCAGAACTGCTAGTAATAGAAATGTTTCTGTCATTGCTCGATGTCAAGTGGAATTCCCTTGAAATCGAACAAACAGCACTTTAAGTATGCTGGTTGTAGCTGGACAAGTGGGCGATGCTACTACCCGTCGCCATCAGGCGACGGACAGCGCCGTGCTATGCTGTGCCGGACAAGTGAGCGACAAGCTTAATTCATGAGAAATAAAGAAACTTTGCTTACCCATCGCATGGTGTGGTGCGTTGCCAGATCTCCATAGTACCCGAATGATTTGAATATAAGCAACAGACATGAAAAGTAGCGGAATCAGGTAGAAAAAGACCATTTTCACAATCATGAAGACGGTGTCTGTTTCTGTGGACCATGTGGGACCGCATTGAGTAAAGTAAACGAAGGACTCCTTGTACGGCATTGCTGTTAGGTATATCGGTTCAGGAATTTCTGGAATTGAAAGAATATAAAAAATAAGAATCTCATAAGAATTTAAGATGTTTTCAGAATATTCAGTCAGTGAAAAAGTCAAGGATGAACTGGATTCATGTAATGGAAATGATGAATATTGGCATAAAATTGTATTGAAAAACAAATAGATTAAACTGCTTCTTTGGGTATTGTCACCTTCCACAATCTGAAAAATATGAAAATTGTAATGGAGAATTGCTTGAAGGTGACTGAAAATGTTTCATGATGAATTCCATCATTTCTGCAGTAGGACGGCCACGGACTACAAGAACTGTAGAATTGAGGAGGCGGTTCTCGAAGAAATTATTGAACATCCAGAGACAAGTACAAGAAAAATAAGTCAAACTTTAAATGTGAGTAACATGACTGTTTACAGAATTTTAAAGGAACAGCAATTATATCCTTATCATATTCAGCGTGTCCAGGCTCTTACGCTACGTGATTTCCAGCCACGTATCGAATGTGCTCAATGGCTTCAAAGAAAAGTCGAACAACATCCGCAAATTTTATCGAAAATTCTCTTCATACATGAGGCTAATTTTTCAAGAAAGGGTATCCAAGACAGATTCTCTTTTAATGTATGGGTAGGCATAATTGGGGATTATTTAATTGGGTCCTATTTTCTTCGCTTACGTTTGAATAGAGATGTTTACCTACATTTTTTGGAACACGAGCTTCCCCAACTTATGGAAGATGTTCCCATTGATCTCCGAAATCACTCTTGGTTTATGCTCGATGGAGCTCCTGCTCCTTTTAGTGTGATAGCAAGAAAATTTTTTAGACGTAGCATATCCCCAACGATGGATTAAACATTTTTAAAGAAAAAGTTGTTTATTTTGACATACTTAGTTTTTGTAATGTTCTCAGCATCTTCACTTAGCGCCCTAGCAGCTAAGTAATATGCATCGATAACGAAAACTGTAAATATCTCGAAAACGATCACCTCCAGCGTTGTTGAGGAGGTGTACCTTTTTTACTTGGAAAAGGTGTGGGAATTGGGTTTTTTCATGAAAAGTACCAAAAGTTTACTGTCAAAAAAGTTAGGGCAATTTGTAATAAATATTGGCAGCGTACGCAGCGCCCTCTAGATGTTACATGAAAATTAATACGAAATTATGATTTCCCACGTCAAAGAAACCCCGGGTACCGAATTTCGTGCCAATAACTTATTTTTTGCAAGAGTTATTTTCAAAAAGCGAACAAAAAAATTCTATTTCACTCCTTAAAGCTAGAATAACAAGAATCAAGAAAAAAATCCTCAAACAATCGAACCAAGAACTAGAAACTGATTCAACCATGTCATTATCAGATCAGGACAGCGAATGTTCCCAAGAAATGTACTAGGACAATCGATTTATCAAATCTAACAATTCATTATATTCATACTACAGTGGAATATCAACGAGTTATTTACTCACCTAAAGATGCTTAAGGTATTAATTAGAGAAAAAAACCCTCTTGTTATCTGCCTGCAAGAAACTCATTTCCAAGACAACCTCACTTATACCATGAACAACTCCAGATCTTTCCATAAAAATAGAGATTCACAAAGAGCTAGTGGTGGCGTATCCATCTTTGTCAAAAACTATTGAAGCGGAGGAGATTCCTTTAACAACTAATTGCGAAGCAGTAGCTGTATCACTTACAATAAACAAGAAGATTAATATATGCAATATTTATATCCCACCACATCAAGATATTCATTTGAATGAATTAGTAGATATCCTACAGCAGATCCCTAAACCACGTCTGATTCTGGGAGATTTCAATTCACACGATATCGTATGGGGCTGCAAAACGACAAATACTAGGAGAGCAATATTAGAACAGTTCATCGACCAGTTTGACCTCATGCTACTTAATGCAGGCGACATAACTCGACTCAACCTAGCAACAGGAAATCACTCAGTGCTCGACTTGAGCTTATGCGATCCTAGTTTATATATGAAGTTTTCCTGGAACGTTTCTTCGTATTCGTATGGCAGTGATCACTTTCCAATATCTATAGATAGTGATCACAACTCCCGAACCCCCAATAATGTTCACGAAAAATGGAAAATCAAGGAAGCCACTATTGAACAGTGGATTTTTTTTTCTGATCTGGTTGATATGAATATAACTTTATTAACGCCTCCTGAGATATCAGTTGAAAATATCGTAGAACAATTTTCCAATATATTGTCGAAGCAGCAGAAACAGCTATTGAAAAAACTTCCAAACTGAAAAAACACAATCCCGTTCCCTGGTGGAATAAGGAATGTGAAACAGCCATAAAGCTCAACAAAACCGCCCTCAACAAATTGAAGAGAAACCATTCTGAAGCAAATCTTATACATTTCAAACGAACCAGAGCACATATGAGATTCATCATCAAACGCAGTAAAAAATATATTGCAAAGCGTATGTTGAAAAAATAAACTCTTTAACTCCATTAACTGAAATCTGGAGAAGCATTAAGATAATAAAAGGTTTGAATTATAATACTGAAATAACAAGCCTAAACGAAGATGGTAACATAATATCTGGAAATGAGGAAAGAGCAAAAACTCTCTTCAATTTTTTTCAAGGGTAAACGAGTGATGAAAACTATACACCTGAATTCTATAAGAAAAAACAGAAGAAGAAGATATAGATATTGATATATACAAAGACAACCATTTCCCTTCCTATTAC
This sequence comes from Leptinotarsa decemlineata, assembly GCF_000500325.1. Classification (NCBI taxonomy): domain Eukaryota; kingdom Metazoa; phylum Arthropoda; class Insecta; order Coleoptera; family Chrysomelidae; genus Leptinotarsa; species Leptinotarsa decemlineata. The sequence continues at coordinate 6,485 of NW_019296624.1, read as the reverse complement.
ACTCATAGAATTGCACGATGCATTGATGAAGGCAACTGACTCTAGTCCGGGTTCTAATAACATTCCATACATCTTTCTACAAAAATTAAGTGAAAAAGGAATCAATCATCTCCTCAGTATTTTAAATGAAATTTTTTTATCGCAATAGTTTCCAAGCAAATGGTCAGAAGCAATAATCATCTCGATACCTAAACCAAACAAAAACAAATCAGAATCACAGTCATACAGACCATATCTCTAACATGCACAATGTGCAAAATTTTGGAAAAAATCATCAACGCAAGACTCGTCTATTTTCTAGAACAGAATATGGTGGTGCTTCTACGAACCCCAGACTGCTGGAAGCACAACGTAATTGGCGCAGTCGGTAGGATACCTGTACAGACAGCAAGCAACTTACTGCCTGGTNGTGAGGTCTGAATAACTTTTATTTGTGTGAAGTTCAATTAGTCAGAGTTATAAAACTAGTTCAACATTACTGGTGCTTCTACGAACCCCAGACTGCTGGAAGCACAACGTAATTGGCGCAGTCGGTAGGATACCTGTACAGACAGCAAGCAACTTACTGCCTGGTGATTACCAAATCTTCGACAGGAGCTACAAGACCAAACCACAGTGTATCGGAAAAAGGACTGGATATTCTCTTTCGTTGCACGGGGCTAATTCTTGGACCGATAATTCGAGAAGAAGGTGACAACCATCTAGGGACCGAATATTCCTGGACCGGTTACCAGAACAGAGAAAAGAAAAGACAGACAAACAGAAACAAAAGAAGAGACCCAGAAGCAAGGGTAAGACTCTCAAACAATTCCTTCAAACTTTTTTTGCATTTTTATCATTATATCCTTATTTATCTTTATATATCCTTATTATTATAGTGAAGTGAAATAATTATTCTCTCATATTATTATTATTTTTATGTTTCGAGATATTTTAGAGTTGAGAAAAATAAATAGTCACGCAAGACAACAGCTAAGAACATTACGAAATATTTCAAATTCAGATTTAGCTAATTTGAGTGAAAGTTAGTCGTCTTTGAGCTTGAACTCTGATAATAATATCATGGCTGAATCAAATTATCAACAATTGAGACTATTTTTGGATATTATTCCTACATTTAACGGAGATCCGTGTTGATTAAATAACTTTATTGCTGTGTGTGATGAAACATTTCAACAGTACAACAATGAACCTCATTTCATGAAAAAATTAATATTTAGAGCTATATTGAGTAAACTTAAAGGAAAAGCTCTCACACTGGTAGGTAGCCGTATTGAACTAGACACATGGAACGAAGTGAAAGAGATTTTGAAAATCTCAATATCTGATCAACGATCTTTTAATTGCCTATTACAAGAATTACAAAGTTTGAGGCCACAACTTAAAGAAAATTCTTACAGTTTTGGTGTTCGTTGCCAATATGTGAGAAGTTTAATTATTTCTTCTATCAATAATGACTTAAACATGACTAGAGATGCCAAGGTTGCACATATTGACAACATTGAAAAGCTAGTGTTGATCATATTTTTGAAATACCTCCCATCAAACATTCAAAACAGTGTTCGTTTGAAAAATCCTAATTGCTTAGAGGAAGCTATGAAACAATTTATCGAGGAAGATAATTTTTTATCCTTGGTAAATGAAGGAAGAAAGAATTATACACAGTCATATACACAGTCATTACCAAATTCTAATTTGAAACCACCCATGGAAAAATCATATCAACCACAACCCAATTATTTACAGAAAAAGATTATTCAACCAACTTTTTCTCCATCAAATAATTTTCGAACACCACAATTCCGAAATTATAACCAACAACAATTTGGTAATACCCAAAGACAATATTTCCCAAGTCAACCAATTCAAATGACACCTCGACAAGTGCCACAAAAATATTTTTGAAACCAACAACTATTTGGTAAACCTTCCAATGTAAACGTTTGGAAACCAAAAAATCAACAAGTGAATAATAAACCAACACCAATGTCTACTTCTACCAAACATTCAAATACACAACAGAATTTCTTTCAACCACAATCTAAACCTAATTTTCGTGTAGAAGAATTATACATCCTCACAAACTTTCACATTTATTATAGATAGATAGACTCATTTTAGAAATATAAATTTTGACAAATGAGTATTCCAGAAATTTCATTTGTTACGTGGAAATATATCGTCACTTTTTTAACTAACGGAAGATTACATAAGAGGATTTTAACTTTCCTCGATAACTCCGGAAGCACCTCAACTGAAATTATCATTGTCGTGACTAACATGTTTTAACATTCATCACAGTTAATAACTTTGTCGAAAGCGTGCAGAAGTCCCATTGAATGAAAGGAAGCTCAGGAAGAATCGACACAAAAATGATGACCCTTGACATGAAATGTTACGCTGATGAAAGGTCTTATCATTGAGACCATCGAAAATATGGAATGCAGTGAAACTTCACACGAGACCATTTCCTTAGTCTCATTCACGGAAACTCATTAACCTACTTTGACTTTATTGGTTGTTTCAAAAGTTTTGTCTGTTATGATGCCATGTGTATTCGTAGTTTTCTTTTAAGTATAAAACACAAGAACTACAGAAAAATCCTTAAGGCGCTCTCAGAGTGGTGCCTGTGCGAAAGTAGTGATTCACATTGGATTTGAATCGCTGGAGATTAAATTCATTTGGAAAAACGTTCTAAGGAAGTTTATTCCACATAAACGCAGTTCTCTAGATGAAAGAGTTTTCAAACACTGGAGTTCGAGGTGTTCTGAGTTGAACCTCATAACGATGGGCAGCCACAGCCCGTCGCGTATTTCTGATACAAGGCCGTAGCCAGGGGGAACAAGGGGGATTGATCCCCCATCGAACAATGTGAGGATTTTGTGAGGAATACTGAATAAGGGCGCGAAAATGTGAGTATTACGGCAGCTCAAAGTAAGTAATTTTGACATCTTACATTGACAACACTGCTTATGCCGTTTCTGCGGAATATATAAGAGCCCTGTTGAGAACGCAGGCGCAGTTTTGTCTTACGTAATCCAATGGGAGTACGGAGATATAAGCGAAGTAATAGTGCAGTGTGTGGAATTATAGTGTTGCGAATTAGTGAAGTGAAAGTGAGTAATGATGTCCTTTTTATATTACAGCCCTCGATAAAGCTAATAAACATTAGCGAAAGCTCGGGCAGCTAAAAAGAGTAAATATTTATTCTAATCAGACCGAATCCCCGAAAAACTACTATTCTATATATATGTAGGTTTTCACGGATGGTAGAATATGATGTGATGTGTTTATCCGAGGTGGTTAGGAAAAAATGTTTAGTATTGCGTCATTCACGTAAATTGTTTCTGTTTGCTGTCTATTGATGTAGCAAAATACACATGGGCATGCAGTGGACTGTTGCAGAGCAATGCTTTGAGAACAGTCCATTTATCGTAGGATCTGCAGCTAAGATATCCTTAATACATCCCTACTTTGCTTGAGTGTCCTTCGAATGGACAGTGTTTGGTGAGTTGCCCTGTGATTATTCAGAACCTTCCTACTGTTTTGAAACACAGTTCTCCAGCTCTTTATTAGATTTTCATACCAGTCCCGATATCGCTATCAGGTTCATCAATACCGTGAATGCAGTTTTACTATCGTGATAAAGTTAGTGAAGTCTGAAAATAGATGTCTTTTTCACTTGAAAAAGTGCATACACTTTCGCTGAAAAAACGCATGTATGTATTGACCTCGCTGCTGTGATTTTTTCCTGTGAAGTGTATTTCGGCTGCCTTTGCACCGTGCTCACTTTGTTAATGAATGTTGCTTCAATTGTGACCACCAAACTGAAGAAGCATGGTTCAACCACCACCAAATACAGTCAATACATAATTTCTGGTTTTACTCCCCTATGTCTTCATATAACTACATTTATCCTTTTTCGGTACCACGTTCTCCTTCCTTTTATCATGTCTCAGAGTTGACTCCGAGTCAATCTGGGATCTAGATCTCCAAAATATCCAATCTCCCCCAAAGTTGTATCTCTTCACTTCGGAGTTGTAGAAAAATCCAATATATTGCTTTACTAGCAACAACACCCTCATCTCGTCATTACATTTGGATCCCAGGACATCGGCTGCGGAAGCAGGAGGTTGAATATCTTAATGAGGATCTAGAAATGATTTTGAATCGGGGAGAAAGTAACCAGGTTCAATTCAGTGCCACAAAAACCCAGGCATCATTTTTTTCCAGGTCAGATAATTCCGATTTCTGCTTCGATAAGTTTGTTTGGAACCAGACAACTGTACAAACCTCAGCAACTTTTGATGCTTTATAAAGCTCAGATCAGATCTTCTTTGGAATATTCTTCCCATGTATGGAGCTCCTCCCCCAAACATACCCTGAAGCTGCTGGATTCCATCCTGTCATCCGCCTGATTGGAGACGCGAACATCACTTGCAACCTTGATAGTCTTGAACATCGAGAAAAGGTTGGAGATTTATCTCTCTTCTATAGATATTTTCACGGGAAGTGTTGAAGTGCCTTGGCACTTTTGATTCCATCAAGAGCGGTACATATCAGAAATACGCGATGGACTGTTACTGCTCATCGTTATGAGGTTCAACTCAGTACACCACGAACTCCATTGTTCGAGAACTTTTTCATCTGGAGAACGACGTTATGTGCAATAAACTTCCTGAGAACGTTTTTCCGAATAGATTTAATTTCCAGCGATTCAAATCCAATGTGAATCACTATTTTCGATCAGGCACCGATTTAAAAGCACCTTAAGGATTTTTCTGTAGTGCTTCTGTTTTGCTCTCTAAATCCTAATTCTTCTATCTTGCTTCTCTAAGTGAGTGTAGCCGGCTGGTAACCGTAATTTCTTCCTGTAAAGTGTATTATTTTGCTCTTTGTTAGTGGATACAGCTTGCTTTATTCATGACCACCAAACCAATGAAGCATTGTGCAACCACCACTAACTACAGCCAACACATTATGTCTAGTTTTAAGTATCTTTGGCTTTCTGTTACTGCATTTGACATACCTGTTTCAGTGCTCCTTAATTCTTTTATCATGTCTAAGTGTTGACTCTACGTCAGGCTGTGATCTTAATTTCTCAGATAGTCAATCTCGTTCGACATTTGTATCCCTTCACTTCGGAGTTATAGAAGCCCTAGTCCTATCTTGATTCTGTAGGTAGGTGTAGTATAAGAAATATTCAATATCCTGTATACTGTTCATCACGCCTTCACTTTCCCAATATTTTATTGTAAGTGTCATGTACTCTAGTTGTGGAAAATAAAACAGTGACCGCTTTTTTTAAACGTTTATTTCTGAATGCCAGCAATATGACCCCGAATACATTCGAGGTTTTTATACTCCAGTATGCGAGTTTTTATTGTTAAAAGAAAAACTCGTGAATATATCACAGTAAGATATCAATGTTTGTGTGCAGGTGCGTTAGGTTGGTTATAATAGACAGTTGGCAATATTGTGTTAGTCTTGTATTGGTTCACCCCTCTCTCTTGCTCGTGACTGTTCGACTAGCGCTGTCGATTATTAAATGAGTTTCATTAGCAACCAGTTTATCTTCTCTCTAATCGAATTTTCTGCAATTCATTCCATCTATTGGGTTGGATTTATACACGGTTGAATCTGAATACTTTCATCATTAGAAATATTGACTTTCCGAATAACAGNCAATGTTTTCGTTGTCACCCAGTATACTTTCAGAAGTACACACGAATTATATTCCACAAAGGATGCTGTTTCATGTAACGTAGCCAAATCTATCAATAAACCCTTCTTCGTTATTCACCTCAATGCCGCTCGGAAAATCCCTCTTGACAGCATCTTAATTACCTCTGAGTGATTGAAGGGCACTCAAGAGAATTGAAACGGGATACATTCTGTTGTCGGCTGTCATCTGTTTTGTAATTAAATCATTGTATATATAATAAGGAAGACTTAGAGTTTGGGAAGTTATCATTAACCCTGAAATACGTTCATCTATTATTGATGTATTCTTGAAAATGGCTGTTGTCAATTGAAAGACTTTTCCCTCTCAATTTTTTTTTACACATATATCACTTGAATCGTAGTCCTATTCTCAGAAATACTCAGTAAAGGCTTCGAGTTTGATGACTGACAGAATTATTATACTGCACGATGTTTTTATCGCTTATATTTTTCACTGACTTGTCCTATATCACATTGTGATCCTAAAGGAATTAATAAAGTTATTATTATTATTATTATCAATCTTTGTTTCGATTGAGATGTAACACAACTCAAAACTCTGTAGTTACGTGATTTGGATTATTTGTGAAATTCACTTTTTCTCACAGAAAACTTTAAAGTGAGGTTATTTTCGAACTCATCCAAAAATAAACTTTCATTTAGAAGTAACATTTTTCCAGAAACAACACAAATTATTTAAACAACGCTGTTTCACCCATTCATTCATTCATCCAAATAATGAAAGAACTCATTTAAAAACT
>NW_019296623.1:0-10482 GCF_000500325.1 Leptinotarsa decemlineata | reverse complement strand
ATTGGCTTCTTCAGGCATGTCTTCACAAACTGCACAAACCAGATGGAACACTTAAAAACTGATAAATAACGCATTGCTTCCATATAGGTGATATTGTGACCAAGCGTATCAAATGGAAGTTTTGAAAAATGAGCAGAAAGTTGGTATAAATGTTTATTTTTCTTATTGAAAAGTTAACTCCATACATTGAATAATATTTTACTTCTATTTTACATTTTTCCCGTATTAATGCTTGTATACTGACACGTTATTTCTCAATATAAAACCCCTCAGTGAAGAAGTCGATGTTGTGCACAAGAACAAAATTAAAGAAATTGCAAAAAATATAAGAAAAAAGTATGGTGTCAAGAAGGAGAAGGAGAAGGAAATAGAGGCGGAACCATTCGAACAATCTCGAGCATTTGAAGAAACACAATTTTTACCACTCGAAGATGTTGTTGAAACGACGGAAAAGGATGATGATTATGATGAGGTATTCCACGAATCACCACCACCACAACCGTCAATAGAAAAAATTTCAGAGGAGAGTATAATGGAGTATCTGAAGCAAAATTCACCTATAACCCACAAATATGTCATGAAACACTGGGCTAAAGACAATTCAATCGATAAAATATCCGGACCAGTTAATTATTTGTCGTTTCCGAAATGGATTCTCGGCATAAAGTACATTGACTTTGATAAACGTGGTAATATTACAACTGAAGGACTCTCCTTCAAAAGAACTTCTGGACTATATAATTTAATCTTCCTCGATGAACCAGAAGACTATAATGAAGGAAATCAAGCTTTCATCAACGTTTGTTAGAGGTAACACAAGCCCACCTGAATGCCAGAGGATACATGAAGGAAACGCAAAAAAATGGTAATGGGCAGATATAATCAGACCCACGCTTCGTACTCAAACACTTGATAAAAGTTACGATAAACTGATGAGCAATGACGTAGTTGATTCCAGCAAAACGAACGCCATCAACACTCATCTTTGGATATATAATGAGAAGCCCTTCGAGTATGTGGATTGGGACGAACCGAACGAGTTATGCGATATATTGAAGCTGCTTATAGCTTCGAAAGATGCTGGAAATGCATCACATGGCAATGAAATCACAGCTATATTCAATGAACAATATTATTCATTAATAAATTCAATAGAAGATATATTCTATTTGAAAATATAATGCGTTGAAAACAATCATTTTAGATACTTTAATTGACGCATATCTTTATGCCGATACATCTTCATCATGACTATCGACATGTTTGGACGTAGCTCCAATAGGAAGCGAAAGCATTCTGCAACATCATCAACATACACCATCACATACACCTGATGGCAACATTGATTTTGATAATTTGAAATTATGTAATGTGAAAAACCTACAAACGTATCAAATGCTGTCAAAAGAGTACGTGGATGGAGTTGAGAAAAACCTCTCTACTTCCATAAAGGAAACTTTGACTAACTTTGACGGAAAAATAATTGAGTTCACGATGAAAGTACGCAATGATATGAAAATTTTGAAAAATGACGTGAACATACTCATCAAGAATGAGGTTAATAGGTTACATATTGAATTTAATAAAAAAATTCAAACAGTTAACGTCGACCTCATTCAAACGACTCAACATGCTACGGAACAGCTCCAAAATTTGCATGAAAAATTCAAACATCAATATGAAATCGATATCGAACGTATCGGCAACGATCTGTCAAAGGGATTGGATCACGAAAAGAATGCCAAAACTTTGCAATATATGCAGAAACTGATATTTTGATCAAGAAAATAGATGGAGAGTTGAAAGGATTTCGATCTAACGTCGAATCGCAAATATCTGCATTAGGTGTGAATGTTGAAAATTTGGAGCTTGTTATCAACAAAAAATCTTCAAATCATTCGTCTGATGTAATAAAATGAATGGTTTCACAGTGTTATGCACACATTGGTTATGACTTCCAAAGACAAGATTCAACATGTTCGTGAACTTTATAAACCAATTAGAAAAAAAAATTTCCTCGACGCCGTACTTATGGGACTGGATGATTTATACTTATGATGTACTGTTTGGAAACTTTGGTGTAGTAATGAATATCACTGGAGTTTTTTTCCAACACCGAATTGTTATTTTTAACACTTCGAGGTGTTGAAAATAACAATTTTGTATTGAAAAAAAAATTCCAGTGATGTGGATGATTAATGGCAAATGTACTTGGCTGAGATGAGATTTTACGCTCACCAAAATCAAAATTTAAATTTAATTTTAGTCATCATCGATTATTTTTCGAAATTCGTGTGGACTCGACTACTAAAATCGAAAACGGGAGAAGAAATCACATTTCAGATATTTTGGAACATACGAAACGTTGCCCAAAAAATCTATAAACTGATCGAGGAACATGAAATAAATCACTACAATACGTACAGCATTACAAAGACTTCTATAGCTGAACGTACCATTGGGACGTTGGAAGAAAGACTTTTCAAATATTTCAGTTTGAGTGGCACCAACAAATGGCACAAAACCTTCGGAAGTCAACAAAAAAACGAAAAACAAATTCTCAATTCAACACACTCCCACCTGAAAATAGCTGTACCAAGAAAATTCAAAGTCGGTGATGTTGTACGAATTAGTAAGGCGAAACACGTTTTAGAAAAACTATACGCCCAATTGGATTACGTAATTATTCAAAATTATCAAAGTCAACATTACCAACCCCGCCACCTTCATACAAGAATAAGATATGCAGGGTGCACCTATTAGGGGTGCTTTCTATGAAGAAGAATTGCATAAAACTGCATATCCTGATATATATCCCGTGAAAAAAGTGCTGAAAAAAAAAGGAAAAAGAATGTACGTTTAATGGCTCGGTTTAGATAGCAAGCATAACAGTTGGATAGAAAAAACAGTTATTTTATAACTACTCTTCGATGTGCGCGTATGGATTCCATTTTGGAAAAAAGCCACATTTCGGTTTCTAAGAGTGGTGGGGGATTATGAATTGAATGTACATTGTAACAAGTTTTACAGTTTTCGAAATCAGTGAGTAGTGTGAAGTCCGTAATCGTCATTTCCGTCATACACACATACATACCAACATGAATTTTGAAGATAATGGTTATTTTACTGAAGATATCAATATACCTGATTACAGCAATGAATTAGATATAATTTTTGATGGAATATGAAGTGGCTGCCAGAAATAAATGTCATTATTTACTGCTACAACCTGTGTTTTCACTTGGAGATTATGAAATAGTGCTAGGATTATCTCCAGCTAGTTCCAGTGAGGTAATTGTTCTGAGGCAACCTTTCAAACCGAAGAAAATATCGTTCAGCATATTAGAATGGATTACTTTAATCGAGCTACTCATATAAAAGAAGACTAACTTCTCCGAAGAAGATGAAAACATTTTTTACAACATAATTTGTTGGAGAAGAGAATGAACGATTGTTTCTTTTTTGAAAGCCATACACATACACTAATTGTCGAAGTAACAAAAAAATTATCAATACTAGATTCTTTTTCATCCTACCCTATAAAACATTTAATTTGAGAGACTGGCGCAAAAGAACAAGGAGGGTGGCGGTTATCATCTGTAACATACAAAACCCATGATTATAATATGTTATAATGACTCCACGGAAGCGTATAAAATGACTGTGGTATCAAGTACCGTTTATCATCATGAGGACTGAGAGAAATTTTCGTTTGCTCGATACTGAATAATTTGTGCCCATATGACCGAATACATCTTTGGTTTGCACTTTGAATTTTATATTGTTTCAAGGATTCTTCGAAATCTTCATAGGAAATTTTATTTTTAACAGTATTATATTTTACACCTTTAGATTTTTTCACTATACCTAAATTTTGAATATCACAATCGATTTTCGTTTTATTCAATTGTTTCCGATCCAAACGTTGTTTTTCTTTATTCTTCTCGTCATTATCTTGCATTTTGTATGTATACATTTTTTATCTCAATCCTACAGAATGTGTAATAAGTTATCCCATTAACTTCATCCTTCATCATACCAGTGACTTTTTTATTGAATTTTTCAATTTCATGCGGGTTATTTTCTGCATAATCTGATGTATTGAATTTATGTCCATATATGAAACTATCTGTATCTATATACATCAACATGCAATTCTCCCCTTTCATCGTGGAAAGCATAAAACCATAATGAAAATCTTACATCTTACTATGTTCGTTCTGCCTCATTCACTTCCGGTGTAGTCGGATGGCGATGGTCAGTTGGACGGAGGATCGGTGGTGGTAGGAAGAGCAAGAACAACCCCAGCGAGGTTTATTAGGGTGCAGCGGCGCAAAGACCAACCTTTGCGTGTGTGTGTGTGGAGGGTTGTTGGTGTTTGCCGGTGGTGTGGGTGTGGAAAAGAATGACAAGTGACAGGTACGCTGTGACAGGTGTTTGGTTGGGGTGCAGGTTTTCGGTATGGGTCCTTGATTTGAACCTAGATTTGGGTCCTCAATTTGGGCCCTCGATTTGGACCTCCATTTGGGTCCTCGATTTGGACCTCGATTTGGACCTCGATTTAGGTCCTCGATTTAGAACTCGATTTGGTCCTCGATTTGGACCCTCGATTTGGACCTCGATTTGGACCTCGATTGAGACATAAAAACAATAATAATTGGGTATACAAGGTGTTGTTTCAAAACATACCAAATACAGCGTTATAGAAAAAACATGATAGTTAAGCGAAAAAACATGGCGGCGGGTATTCAATGCAGCATGAAAAAAAAACCAAGGCCACGGACGTTAAAGAAAAAAACATGGCTGGCAACGTAATAATAGTAATAATAATAGAAGGAAAAGATATGAAATACAGTGTGTGTACAGCGTTAAAGAAAGAAACATTGCTGATATCAAAGTATACAGCGTGCAGCGTTGAAGAAAAAAAACATGACGTCTCGGTAAATACGACGAATTCATTTTACACGAGGTGTGGTGTGTAATCACGATCTTTTTGGAAACATTCAATCACATAGCGAGGGCTTTTGAGAAATGAGGAAGTCTTGACGGACCATATTTCATTTTTTGCACCTTGTATGAGAGCAGGCAGCATATGGAGTTCTCATTTTCTGAATGGTATGAAAATAGGAGTGTCGGCTTGGATAGCTTTTAAAAGTTGCAATTTGATTTGATCATGAAGGAAGATTCGTTTAACTTTCAGTTCGATATTTCCAATTTCCAGCTTGACTTCAGTCTTTGATGCTACTGTACTAGCAGTCTCATCTATTTTGAAACAGTTGCTATCATCTCCAGCTCATACTAATCGGATGGTGTGTTTACTATAGGAAACACATTGATACTCATTGAAAATATTCAAGAAATGCTTAATAGGTATAAGTAAGTTGAACGTTAAATATGTAGTTTGAATGATCTCGAAGCTCTGGGGATATGTCCATTCTGAGATTGCCAAGTGTTTGATATCTTCATCGGTGTAGGTGAGGAAGCCTCTGACAGTACTAACAATTCCAACTTCACGAACTGCTTCCAATTCTTCACCGTTCTGCTCATAGATAGCATATTAGAACATGAAACCACCAGCATTGTTCACGAAGGTCACATGATCATCTGCCTTGGTCCTCTCGACTTTTCCGCTGATGGATAGCAGGGTATCGTACAAAGCAACATAGGCATCGGATTGATTAATGCTGATTTCAATGACGCCATTATTGCGAAAAGATTTGACATATGTATAGTAGGTCCGTCATTCTACCTTTTGTATGGACTCATCGTTTTGCGATTTTCGGGAAATGTTGAACACTTGATTGGACAACATGATAGGCCAAGAGATTCCGGGAATAATTCATTCTCCGTTGACAGTTGATGATGTTTGAAGGTCTTGGTGAAGATTGACGTACTGGTTGGTGATGAGTTATTCTTATAGATGGCTAGTACGATACTTTCGCTTCAATTCCAAACGAATTATTATTTCTTCGTTTCGAAAATCAATGAGTCTGGAATGTTGGTCGAGCACTCGTAATGTAAAGTTATTTATTTCGTCTCTATGTGCAATAGGTATATAAATGAGATGATTGGGTGTTTCGTCGATTGCGTAACCAGGATCAACATCAACAGAAAATTCGTATATCGTATGAAACGATGTGTCATTGTAGAAGGCTCCAAACGTAATGTTGCTATCTATATGTATGGTACGTACTTTAATGATATCCACAGGTAGATCGGATGCGTAATGCAAGTTGGGCTTGAGAAGGGTGGACGAAAAACCCAAAATGTGAGCCAAGCTATTTGCGGGTCGGAAATCGATAAAGTGTTTCGGACAGAATATTTCACTCTTTAGCGTATTATTGTTCCTTTTGAGATAGAAAAATTCTTGAGGATTTTCCTTGTACGTTTCAGGTATTATATATTTGCTGACTAAAGCTTCAATATCACCAATTTCGTAAGATCCAGCAGAAATATCGATTCTTTTTGGTTTAGTTCTGTTACCATTTTCGTAATAATAGAATTTCGTGTCTTCTTCAATGTTCGGTATACTGTTGTACTGAATCGGAATCCAATCGAATGGGTGGATTGAAATCGATGGATAGTCGAAGAACGAGTCAAAGAACGACTCGTTAGAGTTAATATCATAGACATGACTGATACATTTCCCACATGTACACACTTCAAATAATGATTGAAACAACAATAATTCAAATCATCCATTTTTATAATAATAAAATTCTCTTTTTGAGCTAACAGGACCATAATACATTGCATTTTGTAGCGATGATGACGCAGCTTCATGTCGATAATGGATGAAACATGGTAAACGAATCTGCAAAGCGAATCGATGTAGGTAGTCCTTTGGTAATTTATACCAGACATCCAATAATTCCCAAGGTTTCGCATTCTCAATCAAAAAGTCAATCGATAGAGTTTTCAGTTCAGCATTGGTTAAATCTCGCAAAGATTTATGTCTTGCCATTATGAAGTAGAAATTGTAGGCACAAATGTCTGCAATTACTCTGATCAAAGTTTTGATGTCAATCATTGTTATATGGAATCGTTGTACCCCCTCCAAAATATCGTATCAATTCCATTGAGGGTTTGAGATTACCGAAACTATCAAAATATCGTACAGGATTGCCATTTTTAAAGTAAGTTACCCAATGAGTGCCTGCATTCAATTGAGAATCCAAGTTCAAAACAGCACATTCTCGCAGCCGAGGACCACAAGTTGGCAACGTATCACGCATAAAGACTCTACGAAAATGCGGTATTTTCAATTGATGGACACATCAATTTTTGATTATATTTTGCAAAATGCTGTGTTGAAATGATTTCATATTTCCCATTCCAAATTTGCGTTTGGACTTCATGGCTCCGGTGATGAAGAGAGCGCTCGCTTTCTCGCCAAGTGATGCGTCCTTAGATTTCACTCGTTGCCACGCCTTTTCTTCAATATCTTTATCTTCTCGATGTCGAGCTTCAAGAGACGTATCTTGCGAATATGCCAAGTCGTGCTATTTACAAGCCGAGTCTAATGGATTAATACCAGGATCGCCTCGTGCAATGCGTTCTTGTAGTTTCGTACTAGGATCACCATACTGATAACTAGGTAAGTGTAATTCGAATGGCCGCTTTTTGATTAGCTTATTGACGACACCTTCTCCGCGATGAGTCAACATTAGGAATGATCGATGACATCAATGTGCACGTTACATATTGAAGTGAAACTCCGAAACACCAATCAGAACATGGTAGTCGTTCCACAAGACAATACATTACCCATAGACAACTTGGAGTTGTAATATTCAATCGCTACGAAAAAAACGTATTTTTCAAACCATCATTTCGTGCAAAAACCCATATGATTTACATTGTAACATGCTACGGAAAATAATGTAAAATTGACCCAAAAATCGCATAAAAAAATTTCAAAAATTTGATGCGATGAAACGTTCATTTTCGTCACAAAAAACCTATCAAAAATTCAACAAGAATTCAATACGTTGAAACGAACATATGCTTCGAAAAAACGCATATTATTAGAATATTATCGGTGTGTGTCACATTTCCATCATGACTATCGACAAGTTTGGACGTAGCTCCAATAGAAAGCGAAAGTATTCTGCAACATCATCAGTAGGCACTGGTGGAGGTTTGCTACACACATCTGATGGCAACATCAATTTCGATAATTTGAAATTGTGTAATGTGAAAAGACCTACGAACGTATCAGATGCAGTCAACAAAGAGTACATGGATTAAATTGACAAGAAACATCACTACTTCCATAAGAAGAAATATGACTAACTTTGATGGAAAAATGATTTGAGTTTACGATGAAAGTACGCAATGATATGAAAAATTTGAAAAATGATGTAAACGCACTAATCAAGAATGAGGTTAATAAGTTAGATATTGAATTTGATAAAAGCATTCGAACAGTTAACACCGACCTCTTTCAAACGAATTGACATGCTACGGAACAGCTCCAAAAATTGCATGAAAAATTCAAACTTCAATATGAAATCGATATCGAACATAACGGCAACGATTTGTCAAAGGGATTGGAAAATCTCACCGATTTGGTTCACGGAAAGAATGCCAAAACTTGGCAATATATGCAGCAAACTGATATTTTGATCAAGAAAATAGATTCAGAGTTGAAAAAATTTCGATCTAACGTCGAATCGTACATTAGGTGTGACTGTTGAAAATTTGGAGCTCGTAATCAACAAGAAATCTTCAGAACCTTCCTCCAATATGATGCACAGTTATGGCTTCCAAAGACAAGATTAAAGTTGTCCGTGAACTGCATAAACCAGTGAGAAAAAAATTTTCCTCGACGTCGTACCATCATCAAAGGACTGGATAATCTGTGGCAGATGTACTTGGCTGAGATGAGATCTTACGCTCACCAAAATCGAAATTTCAAACTCATTCTCGTCGTTATCGATTGTTTTTCGAAATTCGTGTGGATACGACCATTGAAATCGAAAACGGGAGAAGAAATCACCAAAACATTTTCACATATTTTGGAACATACGAAACGTCGCCCAAAAAATCTACAAACCGATCAGGGGACAGAATTTTACAACAATAAGTTTCAAACTTTGATGAAAAAAATATGGAATGAATTACTACAATACGTACAGCATTCTATGGCTGAACGTACCATTAGGAGGTTGAAAAAAAGACTTTTCAAATACTTTAGTTTGGACGGCACGGTTGAATGTCTTGTCTGGAATAACGAAATCCTACAATGATACGCGACGAATATAGACGAATATAGACGAATATAGAATCATCGAAAATCAACAAAGCCAACGAAAAACAAATCCTCAAATCGACATACACCCACCTGAAAATAGCTGGACCGAGAAAATTCAAGGTCGGCGATGTTGTGCGAATCAGTAAGGCAAAACATGTTTTCGAAAAAGGTTACACACCCAATTGAACTACGGAATTATTGAAAATTATCAAAGTCAACATTACCAACCCCGCCACCTTTATGCTAGAAGATATGCAGGGTGCACCTATCACCTATGGGGAAGAATTGCAAAAAACTGCAAATCCAGATATATCTCGTGGAAAAAGTGTTGAGGAAAAAAGGCAAAAGAATGTATGTTTAATGGCTGGGTTTGGATAACAAACTCAACAGTTTGATCGAAAATGTCGATTTTGTATAGAATCTTATGGAAAACAAGCACACTGACATTGTATTGAGAAGGGGCCTTTTGTGAAGAAATGGTTTTCAACAAACACAATATCTGAATTCGACCACGTGATCTGAAGGTATAAGAGCACATGCAAATACAGAAGGATATTCAGTTTGAAAAATGTCTTTTGATAGTGGTTATGGTAGTGTTGAAGTCGAAGTAATGTGTGACAGTGACGATGAAGATTACAACAAAACTCTGGGTGCAATAGACAGAGGATTGGGACAGTACGAAATGGCTGCTCGAAACGAACACCAATTGCTATTGATGACATTCCCCATGTCATCTCATGATATTCGATGTGGTCTAAGTCCATTCAGAGACTTTAGCCCATGCATCATATTGAAGCAACAATTCTCCATTCGTTCCATCAATTCAACAACTTATGAATGGGCGACCCTCATTGACATTCTGCAACAAGTAAAGAAAAATTTCTTTGATTCACAAATCAATGGGTATGTAGATGAATATGATCCAATCACAACACGTTGCGGGGACTACATATACGTTACACAGTACATCGAAAGTGACACCAAACAAGTTTCCATTTCCAAGGATACAATAAACATGGAGCTCTTTCAACAAGATGTAAACGATGTCCTGAACACTCATATGGGGGTGCTGTCAGATCGTATTGCTTTGCTGGATGCCATAAACTTTTGTGACTAATATCGGGGTGTTTTCCATATCATTCAATCATGGTTACGTGAAAATAAAACTAATTTAACTTTGGAAGAAATTATAGAAGGTTTTTGTCAGGCCTCATCTTTAGATAGTC
>NW_019296619.1:0-10489 GCF_000500325.1 Leptinotarsa decemlineata | reverse complement strand
CATTGAAATAACGACTTCTATGAACTTTTATTCTTTTGGAAAAAGTTCTTTCGGATTGACCGATATAAAATTTTTGGCAAGAATCTCAACTCAGATCTATCCGACACTGGAATTTTATCTGTATTGTTTTCAATGGATCCACTCAAATTATTATTAAGGTGTAAGTACCATGTATCATATACTAATGTCGTTTTTGACATTTTGTGAATTATGGCAGTTATCCTCATCAATCTACTACAACAGGGCAGAAGCTAACCAAAACTAAGCCTCATATTGCGACAGCGAAACCAGGAAACCTGAAACACGAAAAATCGTAGCAATAATTGCATAAGACACTTAAAATGAAATGTCCGCGGTAACACTTTTGATGGTCGTATGAAAGTCGTGTTAGTAGGTTGAATGTGCATTTCAAAATACTCCCATTCCGAGTATCTCTATACATTTCTTGGAGCTCATAGAGTAGAACTCAGCCGAGTATATGGACTTTTGATGGCTTTTTAACATCACTCGTTTGTGTTTGTGGAACAGGTGAATGAACGTATATTATGCATATCATATTTCGGGCTGACGCACCAAAGCAAATATCAGATAAGATAAAGAAAGAAAATATTTGTATCGCTAACGCATTTTTGATGTGAAAGTGTGATGATGGAAGTCATTCTCGGAAAATGATATTTTTTGCCGAGTGAGCATATTTAGTTCATCTATAGAATCTATAGATTTGTCGAACGCCTTTGACACTGTCAATCATCATACTGAGGCGTTTGGAAATCATTGGAGTTAGAAGAATCACCCTTAACATTTTTGAAAATTACTTATCTGGCTGAAATCAGATTGTTAAAATCAACAATATTTATAGTAATTCACTACCTATAACCATGGGCTTCCCCCAGGGGACTGTACTAGGCCCAATTTTGTTCTTAATATACATTAATGGCATTTACAAAATTTAAAATATCCAAAGCAGCATTATATTTTATGCAGACGATACAGCTCTGTCATTTCTAGGCGATACGTGGGACGACGTCTTTAAAAGAGCTGAAAGGGGACTCACATCTGTTTTCTATTGGTTAAACACAAGTCTTTTGAGCCTAATTATCGCTAAAACTAAATACGCTACGTGTACCCCCACAAATAAAGATCAACCTCCCAAGAATAAGCTTACTATACACAAAGCTATATGTCAAACCCGCAATGATATGCACCTGTCCTGTAGTTGATAAGGTGAAAAACATGAAATATCTTGGCGTATTTGTAGACCAACATCTACGATGGGACGAACATGTAGATCACTGTTAGAAGACTAAGTTAATTATCTTATAAAAACTACCAACTCGGAAATCTCAACAATAAAATGCTACTGACAATGAAATATAACTCACTCGCAGAATCAGTTCTGAGATATTGCATTATAATATGGGGTGTAGATATTGTTGATTTCATGCGAAATCATGACATGGAAATACCCGAAAAGATTCCAACGATAAAGGTATTACTGGCGACGATAAAACAACGTAATTTCAAAAAAGAGTATATTATTGATTCAATGTGTGAAACACGTGGTCATTTCTCTTACGTTTGCCTCCATACTATTGGGTGTTCAATCCAATTGAAATGGTTTGGGCCACAATGAAAGAAAGCTTGCGGAAATGTAATCAGTCACTGACTTTGAATGTTGTGGTGCTTGACAATATAAGGCCAGTGGTGAATGAAGTAGGTGGAAGACTGTGTGGCCCACGTTATAAAAGAAGAGAACAAATATTATGCAAATGCAAAGTTCCATAAATCCGATCGTTATTCAACCCGATGATGATTCCACCTCATCCGAATACAGCGAAGAAGAATTTTGATTTTTCTAGCAATTTTGTTGGCCTCTATTATTTTGTAAATATATGTTTGACGAGGATTTGGTGTGATCATTTGTGTTTTCATTGTATTTTAGAGTTTTCGACTAGAAAATCAACTACCTTAAATTTCTAAGTTTTTCATGATTACCCACGTGGAAAAATTCAGTTGAGATAACTTTTTCATGGGGTGATCAATTGCTATGATTGTAAGAATAAGTAACTGAAAAACTACCACTAAAAAATAATATGCCGACACCTATGTCGAGGCGGGAATTCCTTCTCTGTGCTGTTCCAATTGGTATTGGAAATACTATATCAACAGCGATGATTCTCGCTTTTGTTTGGGTACACACGATTGACGAGCAAGGGTAAAAAGGCGTCGTGGTGAAAGACGAGTTCCCCATGTTCACCATACTGTTGGTTTAATGGTATGAGGTGTCATTGCATACGGAAGCAGGACACTTTTAGTCTTTATTTGAGGCAACATGACAGCTCTTCATTACATTCACGAAGTAGTGGGGCCTCATGTCCTTCTATATCTTGAGACCATCGAGAACCCCATATTCCAACTAGACAACGCTAGGCCGCATGTAGCTAGAGTAATTCTAGACTTCATGGATCAGCATGATATCAACAGCTTATCATGGCCACCCAGATCGCCCGATCTTTCACCTATCGAACATGTGTGGGATATTCTTGGTCGCAGACTGCTGAATTCGCAACAGTTCCCACAGATTTTGGCAGCACTTGGAATGAGATACCCCAACAGAATATAGACCACCTTATCAGGACAATGTCAAGACGTATTCACGAGTGTATGAGACATCGAGGATCTGCAACACACTACTGAACTTTACTGGTTTCACGATCATCCAATTTCTCTGAAAACTTACTCGTTTGTTTGCTGTTATCTGTCAAGTATGTAAGTGGAAAAATATTAAAATATTTTCAATATAAATTGGTGTTTACCATTCTTTGTCATTTGTTAGTTAATTTCTGTTAACTTGTGACTATTTTGATACGAAAATTTTATATCAATCCTATTTTATCTTTACACTCTTGTACATATTTATTCATGTATATGTATTATGCCAAACCATATGTCCTATATGTAACCTTCACTGGTTAATAAATATTATTATCATTCGGAGAGAAGAACTGTGGATGTCTCTTCACAAATCGTGAAGCATTCATAAACTGTCAATATTATAGTTTGATATGTTGCTTAGGTTATTGTTGACATCGATTTGGTAAAATGCAGCGACTTTTCCATTTTTTCCAAGGCTCTGGAGAAAAACTTTAGCCCCATCGGCCCATATCGCTTTCTTTTTCATCTTTCTTGAAAAAATATTTCAATAACCACACGAAACTATCCGAAAGTTCATCGTGTATTTTCCAGGTATATTTTTTCAGTATTCTTTATATTTTTTGTTGATTCATTCCCAGCTATGTTTCCGTACCAATGATCTTGATACACTCATAACTGATTCACTGCCTTATATGATTCCTGAATATCCTTCAGTATATTGAAATTCTTGAATGGTTTTTGCTCGTTTGTCACTAACAAAAACACATTGGTTTTCGAAAATTTCTGATATTTACTTTCATACAATTTCAAAATTGAGTACAATTATCAATCTTAAAATTGATTAATAATTTTTTAAAGAAAAAGGTTGAAATGATGAGTTTAAAATGCGTTTTTTTAGAGGTCTTTCATGAAAACTACTTGATTTTCGTCAGGAGAAATATTCTCCATTTTAAAATTGAGTACAATTAAATATCAATTGTCATTCAATTTTTCCTTCCTTTTTTCAGAAGTATTTCATTAAAATATTGAAAAAGCAAAAAAATAAAAATGTCTCCAAACACTAATCTTCTCACAACACACCTTATTTTTATATTCATTCGATTTATTGGCGAACAGTAAAAGCCACATTCATGAATTCGAAGTTTCTGGTGTGGCAATAACCTATAGCCTCGGGAAATTAGTATTTGCATTTATTTAATAATCTCTGAGGCAAGCCCGTATTTGGAAACCGGTTGTTCCGATTCTTCTTTACTCAAACGGAATTAACATTCCTGTGACACAAAAAAATGTCCTCGTATCTGAAGAATTAGATGCACAATCTTGGGATTTTCATTAAAAAAATTGTTGCTACTTATGAACGATATCAATAGATAATGACTATATTAACATCAGTGTTTGTGATGATGTTATTACCATCATTTAACTGTAATCCACCATGTGAGTTATGACGATGCTTTGAACAGTATGTATGTATTAACTTGTATTGCACTTTTCATAGAAATACTTAAAAATAAATCAGGATATTCACTTTTTATACAGGGCGTTAAAAGGAAAACTTGACCCTCGCTGTAAATCAGAAACGGACGAAAATTTCAAAGGACATGTCAATTTTTATTTCTATTCCTTCTATTACCTCTGTAATTTTTTTCGAAGTTGGTTCATTCGCTATTGAGAAATTGGATGTTGAACGTTTTATTTAAGAAAAAACAGAAAATTCGATGTCGTTTATTTTAATGACGAAATCAAAAACAAATAATATCAGTGGAAACAAATCAACGAATGAATTGTTCAAAATGACATCCACCTAGTTCCATACAATAATACAGTCTACTCTCGAAAGCGTTCCGTGCATTTTTCAATGCAATCGGCATTCCCGAACAATTTTCTGTCGCAAGTCTTCTAGGTTCGTGAGCTCAGTAGGTGTCCCCACAGAAAGAAATCCATCAGTGAGAGATCAGGTGATCTAGTTGGCTTTTCCACTGGACCCCTTCTACCGATCCAACGCATTGGAAAATGTTCGTCCAAAAACTGTCTCACCTGAACATCAAAATGGGGTGCAGCATTCTGCTGAAATGTTATTTCATTTTTTACTAAATTTTCACATTTTCTAAAATTTGTGTAATCATAGGATCTACACTGTATTATAATAGATTCAAGTATGTGTCTCCATTGAGACTACTTACGATGAAGAATGGCCCAGACATTCAAATTTGGGGAGTTTGTGAATGTGTCTCCATCACTAAATGAGGATTCACATCGTTCCAGTACCGACAATTATGTCTATTCGCTTCACCATTTAACATGAAAGAACTTTAGTCTAAAAAACATGTATTATTGCTCAATTTCTCGCTGAACACCTCACAAAACTGAAGTTGACGATCAGTATCATCTTCGTTCAATTCCTTAACTAGCCTTATTTTGAAAGAATGGAATTTGTAGGCTTCCAAAATCCAAAAAACATTAGTAGCTCATACAACAGACGCTCTAGCTACTTGTCTGATAGACTGTCGATTATCCATTTGTACATGTCCTAAAACTGCAACTTCAACTCCGTCATTTCTGACAGGACGGGATACCTACTTCATGTTTTCTGTTGTGAACAGAACTTGAAGTTAACTCATCCATTAACTGTTTAACGTATTGATGGCTTGTGGTCTGGATGATTCGTATTATAAATTCTTGCAGCAGCGTTAGCACATTCATTATTTCGATAATAAGTTGCAACAATTTCTATTCTTTCTTCAGTAGAATGAACCATATTGGAACACAGTGAACAAAGATGACTGAATAAAAATTCGTGAAAAAGTGACATTGGCCAACTATCTACTTTTCGTTCTGCGACAACTAGATTCAACAAAAACTACCAGTGCAGTAAAAACTAATAATGTCGTCCATTTCAAAACGTTTACTACTAATTGAATAAATTGTACAAATTCAGAAGGAACGCTTTCGAAAGTAGACTATATTATTGTATGAAAATAGATGGAGGTAATTTGAACACTTTATCCATTGATTGTGTTACCATCGATATAACTTTTGTTGATTTCCTCAATAAAATGAGCGACAGCGAATTTTCAGTTTTTTCTTAAATAAAACGTTCAACATTCAATTTCTCAATAACGAATGCCCCAATTTCGAAAAAAATTACAGAAGTAATAGAGTATACAGGGTATCCCATTTAAAACTCCGCGGGCAAATATCTAAAAAATGAAAAAGAATATCCATATTTCGTGAAAATAGATAATTTTGGTGTCAGAGGTCCTTTTATTTACGTAGAGATCCAGCACTAGGCGTCATCCGTTAGGGCTTCGTGACACCGACCCCAATTTTTTTAAATGGTAACCCAGTATTTTCAATTGGTTTTTGAATTCCGCATTACATTCTGAATTCAGACATATAGCACACTTGTAGTTTTCCTTGATAAAAAATGGCAATTTTTTTGCGTATTATAAAGAGGGCCATGAATAAGTCAAAATGAATGCAATAATACGAGTTCAATAAAAAGAATCCATCAGTTATGATTTTATTGTCTGTTAAATTTTATCTAGTTGCGTATTTCTGTACAAATTAAAATAAATGTTTCAATTACCAAAAAATATATGTTACTTTGACTTTAACTCGACTAAAATGATAATAAAGAAATCAATTAGTGATAACAAGAATCATTTTAGTAAGTTTTCGAACTTCCTCTCTTCACGTAGAATACACATATTGCATCTTTTCAGTAATTCCCGATTCGTGACAGCTCAAAGCATCTCTCGCGTTATGGAAGCACATTTGTGATCCTATTTTTCAAATCCTCTACATTTTGTGGACGTCGCATATAAACTAAGTCTTTGATATATCCCCACAAAAATAAATCTAGTGGAGTAATATCTGGACTTCGAGCTGGCCATGGTATTGGACCCTTATTTCCAATCCATTCCTCATTAAGTGTATCATCCAAATATTGGGTAACTATTCTATTATTATGTGGAGGTGCCCCATCTTGTTGAAACCACATATTCCGTCGAGTTTGTATTGGTAAGTTTTCCCAAGAGATTCGGCAACACATGTTGTAGAAAAACCAAGTACCTCATTGAGAATTCCTTCGAAAAAATGAGGTCCTATCAAATAACCATCAATGATTCCTCACCAAACATTAACCCCTCACACAGACAGAAATCTCGTTTCTTGCACCCAATGAGGGTTCACGTCAGACCAATAGTGACAATTATGTTTGTTTATTATACCGTTGTTATAGAAACGGCTTTCATCACTCCGTAATATTTTTTTCAGAAACTGATCGTCATCATGAATACGGGTAGACAATCATGCAATGAAGTTCAATTTTCTATCAGCATCTCCTGAATATGGGAATATATTTTAGTTATTGAAAATGAAACATGAAGATTATTACCTGAATGTAGTCCTTGAACCAAATGTATTTTGTATGGATGGAATTAGGTTTTTGACAGAATACGTTGTATTGACGATTTCGAAATGTCACAATTTATTGCTACTTGTCTGGTGGAACTATATGGTTCCAACACCATTTGACCTAGCACTGCAACACTGTGATTCTCATCAGTAGCCGTTTTTGGTTTTTTTCGCTACCGTTCATTTAAACATCCATTTCGTGCCAAAGATTTGGCTAAGCCAGCGAATGTTTCATCTGACGATAATTTTCTGTCAGGATACCGATTAGGGTATATTCTCACTGCTTCCTTCTTGCTTCGCCATAAATACATATCATATCCAACTTTTCTGCATTTGAAAATTGAACCATTTTTCAATTTTACGAATAACCTACACAAAACTGAATACACTTTCGTCAAATCTAACAGGTCTTCTGACAGATCGATAAATACATTATTGCATTCATTTTGACTTATTTCATGGCCCTCTTTATAATACGCAATAAAATTGCCTTTTTTCATCAGTATTCAAGGAAAACTACAAGTGTGCTATATGGCTGAATTCATAATTCAATGCAGAATTCAAAAACCAATTGAAAATACTGGGTTACTATTTGAAAAAAATTGACGCCTAGTGCTGTAAATACAAGGACCCTTTGACATAAAAATTATCTGCTTTCACGAAATATGGATATTCTTTTTCATTTTTTAGATATTTTCTCGCGGAGTTTTATATGGGACACCCTGTTTACCCATCATGCCCCCCGTGTTAGGAATCACACGTTAAAAGGTGAGACCTCGTTAGTCCTTAGCTCGCACAAGTTTCGACTTCTGAGGGGTGTCGTTCGTAGGGGTGCGACAGCAGGTTAATGGAAAAACACATCTTAACAGATTCAACAGATCAGTGAATTGAGTTTTAGCCTGTAATTTTTGACCTAGTATGTTTTGACATCCTAAGCTCATTTCCTCACCTTATTAATTATGTTCAAATTATTCAATATATAGAAACACAGAATTTTCAGGTTACATTGATGAGAAATTGTCATGGAATAAACATTAGGATAAAATAACTCCTTTCAGTGGAATTTAATACAAAATTAGAAACTTCATACCTGTAAAACACATACAGGGTGTCAATTTGAAAACTTGCCACCCGTAATCATATGGTTGACTGGAAGGAATATATTAAGGGTGGGAAGTTTTCAAATTGACACCCTGTATTATAGTCCCATTTATTCACATTTGCACTAATTGGGGAACCGCAAGTTAATCTATAGTCAAACTTCTGAAAACCTTGCGAAATGAATGAATTGGAAGCGTTCATAAATGACCATATTTGGAACCAACATTGAAGCACACTATTTATTGAACCCAAAATCGAATATTTCTTTCATTCTGTCGTAAACAATACGAATCAATTAAACTTAAATTCGATTCGAATCGGACATATTCAAAAAACATACTTCAATGTGAGATTTCTACTTGAATTTTACAAAACCGCGACACCTGTTTCGCTATATACAATAGCACCTTCAGGCTCACAATGCTGTTAGAAGGAATTCCGGTCGTTCCTTTATAGCAATTTGGATCATTTCGACTATTATTAATACCTGACAAATTTCTACATGATGAATTCATTGCCTAAACTATTAACATTTCTAGGAACAAGTCATGAAACTGGAGAATACAATTTTTATCTGAGCCTTCATTTTACCTACTTTTAAGATCTATCCCAATCACCAGTTTCCTCGTTGCAAAATAAACTAAATAAAGGGGAACATTTCGATTATATTTGATCATTGAGCAACAATTCCGAATTTTAACATTTATTGACTTCTAAACATTTCAAAAGGTTGAGTTTCGAATATTTCTCTTCCAAATGCAATACGTCATTATCATGATTGAACTCGTGCCTCTCTGTCAAAAAATGGTTGCAAATATTGAAATGGTCTTCCCATTGAAATAACGACTTCTATGGACTTTTTTTCTTTTGTAAAAAGTTCTTTCGGGTCGACCGATATGAAATTTTTCACAAGAATCAAGTCAACTCAAACACTCCAGTTTTATCTGTATTGCTTTCAATGGATTCACTCAAATTATTATGGGGGGTGTACCATGTATCATGTAATAATGTGAATTATGGCAGTTATTCTCATCGATCTATTACAGCACATCAACAACAGAAATTGGAATAATGGGGCAGAAGTTAACCAAAACTAAGCCTCATATTGCGACAGCGAAACCAGGAAACCCGAAACATGAAAATTCGTGGCAATAATTACATAAGACACTTAAAATGAAATGTCCTCGGTAACACTTTTGATGCTCGTATGAAAGTCGTGTTAGTAGGTTGAATGTGCATTTCGAAATACTTCCATTCCGAGTATCTCTACACATTTCTTGGAGCTCATAGAGTAGAACTCAGCCGAGTATATGGACTTTTGATTGCTTTTTAACATCACTCGTTTGTGTTTGTGGAACAGGTGAATGAACGTATGTTATGCATATCATATTTCGGGCTGACGCACCAAAGCAAATATCAGATAAGATAAAGAAAGAAAATGTTTGTATCACTAACGCATTTTTGATGTGAAAGTGTGATGATGGAAGTCATTCTCGGAAAATGATATTTTTTGCCGAGTGAGCATAGTTAGTTCATCTATAGAATCTATAGATTTGTCGAAAGCCTTTGACACTGTCAATCATCATATCTTACTGAGGCGTCTGGAAATCATTGGAGTTAGAGGAATCACCCTTAACATTTTTGAAAATTACTTATCTGGCTGAAATCAGATTGTTAAAATCAACAATATTTATAGTAATTCACTACCTATAACCATGGGCTTCCCCCAGGGGACTGTACTAGGCCCAATTTTGTTCTTAATATACATTAATGGCATTTACAAAATTTAAAATATCCAAAGCAGCATTATATTTTATGCAGACGATACAGCTCTGTCATTTCTAGGCGATACGTGGGACGACGTCTTTAAAAGAGCTGAAAGGGGACTCACATCTGTTTTCTATTGGTTAAACACAAGTCTTTTGAGCCTAATTATCGCTAAAACTAAATACGCTACGTGTACCCCCACAAATAAAGATCAACCTCCCAAGAATAAGCTCACTATACACAAAGCTATATGTCAAACCCGCAATTTTCTCCACAAAAAACCAAATGTATGTTTTTTTCCAAAAGGAAAACTGACCATGAGCCAGAACTGAAACTTTATGCAAGCTCGCTGGAATATGTTGACAAACTAAAATTCTTAGGTATGACTTTTGACCGCAAATTAAATTGGAAAACACATATCAGAAATCTGAAATCATCCTGCCAAAACGGGCTCAACCTCATGAAAACGCTGGCAAACAAAAGTTGGGGAGCAGATTACATATGCCTGATGAGAATATATAAAGCACTGATACGATCCAAAATTGAC
>NW_019296618.1:0-10657 GCF_000500325.1 Leptinotarsa decemlineata | reverse complement strand
TGACGTTTGTTTATTATTTTAAATCTAAATCCTAGTTTCTTTATCCAATTCTGAAGAGTTTTGTCACAGCAGCTCACGTTATGACCGCAAGTATTCAATTTCTTCCTTATGATTTCAGTTGTAGGAATCTCATTGCTTTTGTAACACTCGTATATTGTGTTTTTCAATGATTTGAAACCTCTAAAGGTTTTGGTAATCCTGTATCACATCGCGTCTTGCGTTCATAAGTTTGTTTTTGAGTATTTTACGTACAGTTGAGAAAGAAATTTTGGTCTAATCTGATGTTGCGTGTATGCATTGAACCTTACTCTCTGTGTTTCAATATTCAAATGCATCCAAGTCTTATTCACTGGTATCTCTTTTTCGCATTGTTCACCATCGCTATTGGAATCACTACATTGGAAAAAGTCTGCGTTGTTATCACACTCGTTATTACTATCAGTACTTGTCCAACGACGCCACATTTTAAACAGATACCAAAAATTTCTAGTAATTATAACTGCACCAATATCGAATTTCAATGCTCAAATCGCGATCCGTTCCTGAACTGAACACGACGGCGATAACATTCCCCGATTTTTTCGACTAGATCGGCTTTTTATGTATTAGTTTTTTTGGCCTTTGAGAGTGCCGTAACTTTAAATATGCACAATATCGTTTAGTTGGACTATACCTCGAATTGTAAAGCTATGCCCGATCAGTTTTGTTGTCTGGTTATTCAAATCTAAATATCCTAGCGAAGGCGATAATAATATTCCTTTCCATAGAGATCCTCTTCACACAGTCACTTTTTCTATTTCCCAAGATTACCGTCTATGAATCTGCATGTTTTCAATATGCAGACCTTTGAATGACACCATTAAAATCGTGGAATGTTGGAAATTCATTTCTTCATATCACAAGTCATGACTCCGTATAGTAAATCCGAAGCTCAAATATAATCTCTGCCGGATTTAGAAGACTACAAAAAAGAACTAGAGATAAACAATTATGGAAAAACTGAAAATTCAACCTTGGAACAACGGAAGTAACTAAATGACAGACTGAATAAATCCCTGGTTGATGAATGAGGGGTTGTGTAGCTAACAACCCAAGCTTTCATATCAGAAGCATTCCAAAACCCTTGATGAATCGACTCATAAAATACCCTAAACAACTCCGGACGAGAATATTGATGATTCAGGAACATGTGAGACTCAATATCTCAAGCAAAGACTGCAAAGACTCGAAAGACTGATGAAGGCTGAAATTCCAACCGGAACCACGACAGGTGAATGAACAATCGCTACAGAGTATTAAAAAACCACAATGACATGCCAAACGCTTTCAGAGACGTAGCTTTGAAAAAATTGGATACAATTTTGGTCGTTTCTCAGTGCGACTCTGTACAAGCAACCTTGTCTAGGAGATCACCTCTGACCTGACGGTAGTGGACGAGTTGAGCTCGGACCACTATCCGGTGGTCTTTAGTTTCAACAGGTAACAGCCTAAGTTTGCCTACAAGATCACGGACTGAACTAAGTTCAACTCCGAGTTCAACAAGCTCACCACACTTCAGAGCCAAATTACCAACCAAAATATGAACGAGATAACTGAAACGTTTATTAAAAACATTCAGATTGCGACGAGTCCACAAGATTGATTGTGGTTAAAAGTCAAAGGGATCTTCTTCCACAGGACATTATGGAACTTATTCTAAATTATTCTAATTCTAAAATTGTACTGTAGAAATGGTATCGAAAAATTGTTTGATCGCTAAAATCGTTGTATCGCCCTAGAAGGCAACTTAATTGAATAATAAAATCGAATTTTATCAAAAACATTTTTGAACTTTTCAGCCAACTGATAGATTAAATGTATTGAAAGTTATCGAGTTGTCAATTGATTCACCTCAAATTCTCAAATAAAATCATCTGTTTTATTGTTTTTCAGACCATTCTCAACGTTAACAAATACATTTTAGCACCCAACGTACGATAAACGCCGAGCACGTATTATTATAGGAAGGTAAACAACTCACCTGTCTCGCAATTTCTATCACTGATGAAAACAAACAAAACTCGCGATCAGTCTTCGATCTGATATATTTGATGTAAGAATCAAGCGCGTGCTCACAACTGCGGCTGTTTACAACCAACTGAACTGAACTCTGAATGAAAGTCGGATTGAAATTACTACCTTTCCTTGACGTGAGTTCAGCCTCCCTTGATGCTAAGTCGAGTCAGTGAAGTCTCTTCCTCGGGGCTCCTCAGAAATAGCTACGATTTTGATGTTTTTTCTTCAAATATTTATTCTTTCACAATTATAAAATAAAAACCTCTTAAGACCTAAATATTTTTTCAGATATTGGCTTTTTCAAATAGTAGTTCTTATTTCTATGCATTCCAAGATACCTTTCAAACAACATTCAGTGGACCATTAGATAGTTAACCTGTGGAAGAAGTCCATTGTATCTCAACGTGGTGTGCAGTAGATTTGCGTATCATGAAAACTCAAAGTCGTCTCCTCAATTCATTATCACCCTCAGATATTAGAACGGTGAAACCATCAATCAGTACATGTTTTGAATCTATATAGGTTCATCATCAGCTAATTATTTAAAAATTCTACAATAAAAGAAGAACAACATAACAATAGTTAATACGACGAAGTATAAAATATTAACATGGAGAATAAAATATTTAATAATGAATAAAAGAAAATGATCACAATGGCATGTTAATAGTAATGAAAATTTTATATTTACTAAAACGACGGAAGTTTATAACATCAAACTTCAATCATTTATAGGTATTGTAACGAATTTGAAACCGTCCCTGACCGATATGTCGGCCAGCGAACAAACACATGACATCACCGCAAAAGGAATGCAGTTGGCAACCGCCGATTAAACTCTAGTTGAGTATCGAAACGGCTATAGAATTCTAGAACGATCGTTACCGATATATAAGGCCGGCTTCTCGTTCCAAGAGGGCAGTTGAGTTCAGAAAGTGAATCGAGCGGTTAAACAAGGAATTCAAATAGTGGAAATAAATTAAGCATTAGTTGCTAAGTGTTGTAAATAAATTGGTTTGTGATAGTGAAATATTGTTGGAAATAAATGTGTTCAAGACAGTGGATTCTTTAATTTGTTACAGTATGATGTTATAAACTTTCGTCGTTTTACTAAATAATTAGTTTGTGATAGTGAAATACTGTTAGAAATAAATGTGTTTGAGACAGTAAATTTTTTAATTTGTTACAGTATGATGTTACAAACTTTCGTCGTTTTTCTAAATATAAAATTTTCATTACTATTAACATGTCATTGTAACCATTTATTCATTGGTAATATGCGTGATAATTTTCTTTTCTCCATTATAAAATATTTTCTTCTCCATAATTTTCGAATAAATAGCTGATGATGAACCTATATAGGTTCTAAACATGTACTGATCCGAAGGTGATAATGAATTGTGGAAACGACTTTGACTTTTTATGCTACGCATTAGACAGTCAGTTGATGTCGACATCTTTTAGTAAGAATAACTGCGAAGAACAAGAATGTTACAGCGGTTCCAATACCAGATCAAGTGGAGAATTCATATAGAAGGTAAGTGCTAACTCTTGAAAAATGAATTATATAAGAAACATTTTCAAGAATCGTGAAGTAGAATATTACTAACTGTAAACTGATATTTAAGAACTCAGTAGATAAGAAAAATTCTGATAATTTCGGAATTTAGCACATACATACTCTTTCTCAGCTAGAATAATTGCTGTAATGAAAGATAATTGTATTGAAATCATTTAGTAGGTAGATAACAATTTCTTTGAATATTATTGTTATTTTCATCACCTCAACACGTGTTTCAATCCCCAAGTTATAATCTTCAAGAGGAAGATTGAACTAAATCAATCTTCTATATGGATCATCCTCATTTAATTCCTGTAGATTTTAAAGGGATGTCATTTTTCCAATTTTAATACTTTGTGTACAGTTGTTTTACTGACATCGAAATCACGACTAACCTTACGAACAGAATTGTGCACATCTTCTTCAAAAGCAAGTAGAACATCTAGTTTTGTATCATCATTTACAGTGAGACGACCTGATTTGCGTGCATTTTCAGCTGTACCAGTTTCTCGAAATTTCTTTTCAATCTTACTGCTGACTGCGTTATGCGTCTTTCTGGATATTCATTACTGCTTCAAATTAATTCGAAGCAATACTACAGAAAATTCACGAATTAATACAACTACTGTCCTATTCAACAGTTGAAATTAATAAGAAATACTTGTTAGCACGGTTACTGTCAACTACAGCAAGGACTACAGTAGAACATTTAAAATTAAGTCATGTATTTATTACTGGATTACTTTCCCATTGTTAAAATAATCATCAGAAAAAATAAAATAATTAAATAATTTCTACTTTCATTAGATATCAATAAAATTTATTTTCTAAGCGCACATCGTTTAAATTCTGTCCGTTAGACCCCAAGTATCATACCTTTTCGGAATCAGCTCGTTACGGATTATCTAAAACTGACACCAAATGCAGGGTGTTGCATTTGAAAAAATTACCGATGACGTCATCACATTAATATGGATTACCCTGTATAATGAAATTTTGTTGTAAAATGTAGAATATTAAAATTAAAAATCGACGTGTTTCAGGTTTTTGTAAAACGACCTTTGTTTTTGGAAATATCGAATTTATCCCTTATTTTGCGGACACACTGTATATGCCGATTCTCAAAATTGAAATTATGAGGTAATTTATAACTACAATTTGATCACACCACGATTCTATAATAATAATAATAATGTCTGTACACTTTCACGACCTGAAATGTGTGTCAAAACTATTTGCCAGGTTTGTTTGTCATGGTCTGCAGGTTTTCATGACCGAAGTTTCTCCTACAACTGCTGGAGACATTAACAACGGCAATGAGCACAGACGAAGTGCAGATACTGCGTCTTGATTCCATTGGTAGTGGCTTCGGTTTTATTGAATGGATTCATTTGTATGCAATTAAGGACAAGTAGCCAGGGATTAAGGGAATATCGTTAATACTCTAAAATAGTCTAGAACAGAGGTTCCCAACCGGTGGTACGCGTACCACCAGTGGTACACGGGAACGTTTCAGGTGGTACGCGGGAGTGATGTGAGCAGCATGCTGTTAATAACAAACATGACTCAGCTCACGGGTCGCTAGAAAAACGAAATACCCATAACCCAGTGAACGATCTGACATCTTTGTTTTTCTATCACATTGGAGTTTATAATTCCTAGGTGATAAAACATTTTAGGAATATTACCTAGGAATCCCCAGATAGTATAATTGGTAAGAAAGGGTGTTTCATTTATTACTTGAATCAAATACCAGAGCGGAACTCAAAGTAGGCATTCCCTGGTCCAAATGTATTGGCTTGTGTACAGATGGGTTGCTCCTGAATGCAAAAGTACGCATTGTGTCATCCATCGAGAAGCATTAGCTGCTAAAGGTATGCCGGAAAATCTTAACTCCGTTCTATAGGATGCTGTGAAAATTATTAACTTCAAAAAGGCTCTAAACACAAGATTATTCTCTTTGACGTATGAAGAAATAGGTGGCAAGTTCAAAACTTTACTCTTGCATACAGAAATGAGGTAGTTATCTCGCGGGATAATTTTGAACCGTCTCTTTGAACTGAGATCAGAAGTTTCATGTTTTTAAGTGAAAAAAATCATGATATGAAAAAATTGTTTGCTGATGAAGAATGGTTGTCAAGATTGGCTTATTTAGCCGACATTTTTGATAAACTCAACACATTGAACAACAGCCTTCACAGACAGTGACAAAATAAACTCCTTCAAAAGAAAGTAGGTCCTGATTTGTTCACAAATACAGGAGGAGAATTTATCTGCATTCCCCACTCTATCATCATTTTTTGAAGTTAATGAAATATCTCCAATGCCAGATGTGGTTGCAGATATCATTGTTCACTTGGAAGGCGTTCAAAAAAGCTCTTTAAGAAGTATTTCTCTGAAAATTATTTTTTACGACGTATTTCTCTGACGTATTTCTTGTTATTGTATGAAGATATTGTGAAAAATAATTTTATACTTTTAAACAAGAAAAATAAATACTACTTCTACTACTAATGAAATATGCCAAGTCACTTGAACACCTCCCGTGAATGTGTCTATAAAAGAGAGACAAATCAAGGTTGCAAGTGATGTTCGTGTTCCCATTCAGGTGAATGACTCTTTTTGGGTGGAATCCAGTAGCTACAGGGAATGCTTAGTGGTGGAGCTCCATACATGAGAACAATACTCCAAAGAAGGTCTGATCTGAGCTTTATAAAGCATCAAAAGTTGCTGAGGTGTGCACAGTTCTCTGGCTCGGAACAGTGTTCCAAGCTTTTGAGAAGCAGTCTTTGCAATTCCAGCGACATGATTGTGCCAAGACATATTGGTGTCCATTTCAACCCCCAACAAACTTATCGAAGCAGAAAGCGGAATTGTCTTTCCTGACATTATTACATACGGTTCGGAGAGATTTATCTTTATGAAAAGAACCGATGCATGGATTTTCGTGGCATTGAATTGGACATGGTTACTTTCATCCCAGTTCGAAATCACAAAGCAGTATTGTGGATTTTTGGTTTTTTCCAGAAAGTCGTTAATATGTGATAAAAAGAGGGTTGGAGACAAATGGATCCCTGGGAAATACCAGCGTTGATGGTAAAAGCAAACTCTCATGCCACATACGGTCAAAGGCCTTAGAAATATCAAGCGCAACATCTCTTGACTCTCCATGTTTTTCGATTGCGTCATTCCAAATATGGATGACATACGATAGAAGTAGTTTTTTGAGTTGACCCGTTCAAAAAATAAAAAGGGGGGACATTGAAGAAATGCACTCTACCTAGCTATATTTATATTGCCTTCAAAAAAACAATATTTTTTCAATCCCCTTCCACTTAATACATATTTCTTGAAGAATGTATTGGTTACTACTGGACATATTTCACGATTGTTGTTGTTGATTTGTTATTTTGTTTGTTATGAATGAGATTTTTCAAGAATATTCATTCAATTCTTTGAGAGTAAATGATTTGAATGTAGTACGCCCATGACATTAATGTATATGGATATACTGCTGTAGTTTCTCTCATTTCTGGACAGACTATACTTCATTTTCTGGCAACGATGAAAACTCAGACTGTAATATGCCGCGAAGAGGGAAATATTTCAAAGGTAGCAGCCGATGTACAACTCCAATCCTGAAAACTGGGATTTGAATTCACAGTGACGGATTTTCTATAATGACAATTATTATGGGAAGGTTTCAATCAATTTCAAAGTTCGGCAGTGTGTGCATAAGTAGGATTAATGTAGGAATCAACCCAAATACATAGAGTTCAAAGAACTCAGAGAAATTACTAAATCAACCGTAAATGAGTAATTATAGCAAAATTCACTTCGACAGTTACTAACTTGAAGCAAGATATTTTATGAACATAATCACTCATAATGCCATTAGAAAATTATTATACCGAAACGAAACATAGGTATATAATTTCTGTTTAGGAACTTCGTCATTTTTAATTTTCATGATAATCACAATCATACAGGTGAAGAAATAATATTATGCAATTATTATGACATGTTTTCGAAAATTACCTTGAACTTTGGCATGAGGTTCTAATGATTTGGGGAGAAAAAAAATTATACGCATGATGAATGTAAAACATTTTACGTGAATGAAAACGTAATAGTTTTCATCTACAAATTTCGTAGTATACATAATGCATAAGTAATTGTGGTAATTACTAATATGACTTGATATTAAACAACAAATTAGTATTCGCAATTTGTATTGGTAGTTGCACTATGGTCTAAAAGTAAAATGAAAAAAAAATGTGTCAATTCAATTTGATCGTTAGTGGAGAAAATCTATTTACCACAATTGCAAATTCAACGCGAACCTGTTCAGAAAAAAAAAACAAAATCTGAAAGGAGACAGGCTAAAACCCTCGTTTTCAGAACAGGTTGGTTCTATTTAATGATTCATGTTTTTGTAATTGAATAGAACATGCTGATATTTGATGAAAATCCTTATTAAAACTAATCAATAAAGTTTATTTTATATTTTTCACTATAAAGGCTTCTACTCATTTTTTACTCATCCTGCAAAGGTCTCATAATGGGAATCACTTCTTGAGAATTACTTATCGAATTACGTATTTCAAATCCGGCTTTCTCATGGATTTTCATAACTTCCAGAATCAGTTCAATTGCTTCTTCTTTTGTATCTGCACTATCCAGGTAGTCATCTACATAATGTTTGTCGATTAGTGTCCTGGCTGCTTCTGGAAATTTTGAAGAAAATTCTTCAGCGTTCCTATTTTTGATGAATTGTGCTATCGAGGGAGAGGAAGTTGCTCCAAATGTCACTACCTTCATTTCATAAATGTCAGGTTGTCTGGACCTATCCATGCCTCGCCAAAAGAAGCGCTGGATTGAGCAATTCTCTTCTCGAATGAAAACTTGGTGGAACATGTCTCGAATATCTGAGCAAAATACGATTCTCTTCTGTCGAAATTTCCACAAAATTGATGTCAGATTTTGTAATAAGTCTGGACCTTGTAGAAAATGATCGTTATGATTGACCCCATTCGATTTTGCCGAGATTGCAGAGATTCTCATGGACGATTTGGAGAGAAAAATACACAGTAACCCACTGGTGAGGAGTTTCGTGTATTGGTATAGATATGTGGATGATATCCTATTATGTTTCACAGGAAAGAATAGACAGTTGACTGAGTTTTTGAATTTCATCATTTCTCTCCATCCTTCTATCACATTCACAATGGAGATGGAAAAGGACGACTCTATAAATTTTTTAAACTTGACAATAACGTAAGTTTACAGCAAACATGATTTTTCAATTTATCGTAAACCGGCACATACAGATATCCTCATTCATAATTCGTTCACCCACCCGTATCAGCACATAGTAGCAGCTATCAACAATATGATCCACATACTGATAAATGTGCCTTTGTCAGAAGCAAATTTCAATGAAGAACTGAACATAATAAAACAAATAGCGGTCAACAATGATTACGATAGCAGTCCAATACATTCTTCATTATCAAAAAAGTTACACAGCCAAGCTTTGAAGGAAGTTTACCCAATTCGAAGAGGAGAGGATAAAAGTTATAGAACTTTAACCTACTTAGGCCAACACACTAGAAATATTTCAGATTTTCTGCACAACAAAGGTGTAAATATTCCTTTCAAAACGCACGTTAACTTAGGCATGCACATTAAGAATAACAAAGATAAAAGTTCAGTTTCAGAAAAATCGGGAGTGTATAATTTATCGTGTGGGTCATGTCCGATGTTTTATATAGGTCAAACTGGAAGAGCGTTCAAAGCCCGCATAAAGGAACACAAATATAGTTTCCAGAATGGAAAAATAAATTCCACATATGTCACTCATTCAATCACAGAGGGACATGAATTCAACCATGAATATAAACTCTTCCATTTCCAGAAGAGAGGTTTGAAACTTAACCTCATGAAAGATCAAACTGAATTGAATAATTCGCCATTATTGAATCTGTTCATTTCCAGGTAAAATAGTTAATTATATTTACGGTACTTTCTAAAAATGTATTCATATATACTATAACAATTTTCAATTGAAGGTGATTCATTAGCAACGTCGCACTTGAAGTGACCAACGGATATCCTCTTAGCAACTCTGCAGAGGCATACCAAAATAATATTTTCATTTATTTAAACACATACTTAATTACGTAAAAGTTGTTATAGTAGGTGGCGCTACCTGGTGTCAATGGTAAAACTGATTACATTTGCTTATTATGCCTAATACAGTACTTCAAAAAAACAGAAAAATTCACAAAATAATCATTATGTTCCTTTTATATAGAAAGAGAACTACAAAGCAAAGAAAAAATTACCTATGTTATGCTTATGAAGTATCAGAATCCATTAACTCGTCCGAAGAGGAATCCTCAGTCACACTTAAATCTATTATTATTTGGTCGAAAACAGTGTCTACCATCCCGTCCAATCTCTCCATTTTCTCTTCTTCCTTGATCACATGGGCTACAGCATTAGACCAATATTCTATCCGTCTCCATTCCATTGCGAGTTCTAATAAATGTTGGACACCAGAATTTTTATACATCATGTCTACTCTTCTGGTGGTCATAGTTGTCAGCTGTTCTACTAATCGGCTGTGATAAGAAGCGTTATCCATTACTATTATCACTGAAAATTTCCGATATAATTTAATAATTGGTAAAAAATAATGAGGAACCTTGAAAGCGTGTTAGTATTATTCAAAGTGGTCATCGTTCCACCTGAAAATATTTTAATGGGAACAAACAAGAATATTCAAGGAGACAGACATTTCGCATATATTTAATTTAGTTTCTTGAATAATTCTGAATTTGAAAGTTGAAGTTTCGCCTTGAGCTCTGCGAAATACACGAAACGTCGAAATTGGAGAAGGTTTTGTATACGATTTTATTTGCGAGATGTTTTTGTCGCGAGAATTTTTTGTGCTGAGCCTTTCTTTACTGAGACCTTTCAGCTGAGATATTTGTAGCTGAAAAATTATGAGTTGTCTGCGGAATACTAGAATGGTAA
>NW_019296615.1:0-10522 GCF_000500325.1 Leptinotarsa decemlineata | reverse complement strand
ATTAACTATGTGACTACATGCCCCAGATACTGACAACCATCCCCGGCACGGGGTAAAAAGACACACTTTTTCTTTTCCACAAGAATTGTTATATTTTGTTTATGGGTGATGTTGGAGAAAAAAATAATATTTCATTTCAAAGAAGTATAGAAATACTATCTATTGATATCAAAATAACATTGATAATTTATAAAAAAGTACCTACACTAAAAATGCAAAAGACAAAAAATGTGATTTTCAGCCCCGGTCTTTCCTACTGGTCAAAAAACATATAATTTATTATGAAGAAATGTGTTATTTACTTTCAAATTAGTGATTTGCTTACTTTATATCAAATCAATGTCAGTTACTCATCTAAAAATTCAATAGTTAACATTGATGATCAACACATTTATTCAAAAAGTCTGTTTATAAAATTCAACAATGAAGAATCATTTAGATGACAGTTTCAAGTTGAAAATCTCAATATTGAGGTAACGAAACAGTAAGAAATATTTTTTGGCTACTAATCATGTACTTACGAACGATTGGATCGTATTCAACGAATTTTGTTGAAAAAAAAATGATAAGAATTAATAAGGCATGCTATTATAAATNTTTTCGAGTTCGAGTTTCTTTCTCTCTTTCGCTTTGGCTATACCACGGATGTGGACTCTATCGCTTTTTTCTTTTTTGCCATTTCAGGCCTTGGCGCAACGATAACTCTTTTAGTTGGGTCTGTACAAAGGGAACGAATGCTGTCAAAGAGGTATCATTGCCGCTATAATGATAGTCCCACAGGTAAAATTATTGACGACGAATTTTTCGGATTGTTTCTTTTTTTGGTAAACGCAGATGAAAATTTTTGAGTTCTGAATCAACGAATTGTTTTGTTGACAGTATATCATCCTTAAACTAAAAATGGTGAAATCATGTGGTGCCTATGACAAAAAATTGAGATAAATTAATAATCAACTTTATTAAAATGTCAAAAAATATGAATTGTGAAGATTACCATTCAAATTCCTGTGAAAATCTGTGAAATGAGTATCCCATTCTCTAAATTCTACTGTACTATCATCCACAGCTACACTGAACCCCTTATGACTTGATCGGTGAACAACATTTACAAAATCTTGAAAACAGTCTACATAAGAATGAGCGTATCCCTATTTCATTAATCCAAATGATCGATCTAGACTAAATTTCGTGTGATCAGTTAATAAAAAATTCAACGTGATTGATTTATATCTTCCTAAGTTTACTCTCCATGATAAATAACGAACCATGCAGCTATTTTCATTTTGGGCGACGCAATCATGGTCACAAAATAACGTTAGTTATTCTGCTGGATGCGATTCGAAATAATGGTCTAGTTCCCTGATTACTGCGTTAGGGCCTTCTCCGACATCGAACGCTTCATCTAGTAAATACTTTGTATCTTGGTAATTTCATCGTGAATTCCGAGCAACGAACACTGGAATATTCAATATAGCAGGATCCTTCTTGTTGCGGACTTCGGGGGTAGGATATATTTTGCGCATAATCAAAATTGAATTGAATTGAATTTTGTTGGCATATCTACATCGAACAGATCTCTGGAGGCCTTCATAGGAGTGATGTACGGACACTAGTGGTTCCATGTTTTTAAAAAAGTTTTCAGCACTATTGCATTTTCTGGGAGACAACTATTTATAAACCGACGGAAAACTGCATTCTTTGTTTTACATGATGGCAATGTCAACACTTGGCATTCGAACAGGTACAGCTTGTTGAATGTAGGAAGTCTCTTCCTAGATTTGACAAGCTATAGGGCGATAGCATGGATTTCTGCGATTTTTTTATGAAACTGTCTAATCGGCCAATATAAGGGTGTAACTAAATAAGTGAAAAACATTCAAGGAGGTGATTCCTCATCGAAAAAAAGATAGGATCTTTCATATAAAGAAATTTCATTTTAGCATCCCTCGTTAAGATACAGCCCCTTAAAGGAGGTACATAAAATTTGTATAACATTTTTTTTCACAAGCACTAAAAACGTTACAATATACAGCAATTAACCTGACGTTTTGTACCACCAAAAAGAAACTTAGCCAGTAATTTATTTGGTTTACTCCATGGTTGTAGGGGTGGAAAACGCAACCCCTAAAATTTATTTCCAATGTAACTTTTTGTCTTATTATTTGTTTACCATTTAAAAATTTATTTCCGATAGCCTGTTTCATTCTAAACAAAAAATGTCTCCTAGGTTTTTTGCTCAAAATAAACCAGTTTGCAGCAAAAATTATTTTACGAACAACTACAGAGATACATCGTCATAAACGCGAAAATACGAAACTAATCTATCTAGTAGGTCGCTATTATCGATAGTGACAATTAAATTGGTAATTGAATTATTACTAATTGTGTGTTGTTGTTCTGTTCTCAATTTATTACTTTAATAATTCACTTGTTATTAAAATGGCATATACAAATGAGGAAATGGCTGATATGCATTACGTTTACGGTCTGTCGCAGGGGATTCGGAATTAAATGGTACACAAATAATAAGACAAAAAGTTACATTGGAAATACATTTTAGGGGTTGCGTTTTTCACCCCTTACAACCATGGGGTAAACCAAATAAATTACTGGCTAAGTGTCTTTTTGGTAGTACAAAACGTAAGGTTAATTTC
This sequence comes from Leptinotarsa decemlineata, assembly GCF_000500325.1. Lineage (NCBI taxonomy): Eukaryota > Metazoa > Arthropoda > Insecta > Coleoptera > Chrysomelidae > Leptinotarsa > Leptinotarsa decemlineata. The sequence continues at coordinate 7,868 of NW_019296615.1, read as the reverse complement.
ATAATTGCAACTTTTTCAGGTTACTTGAATCAACTGCATTGTTGGTCAATCAACAATTCGATAACTAAAGCTACCGCCACACTACAACGAGAATAAACATCGCAGATTGAAAGAATGAAGTCACAGATACCCAGATCAATGATATTAAGACCTTTTACCCCACTAAAGGCGTGTTCATACATACATACACATGTACATACACTACGAAACTTCGAACGCGTTTTTCTCGAAAACGTGTTTTCTTACACTATGTACCTACTTTTTTTCGGCGAACACCACATATGTTTATAGAGAATAGTTTCCTGATTATTGTCTCGTGGCTTTCAACAATGAGTAGGGGAGATCGGGTTGGTTGTCACTGCGGCCATATTGGAAAATTGAACGAACGAAAGAGTTTATCGAAAGAAATCGAAGGATCACGAGAGCGATACCTCCATTTTACGTCGCTTCAGTTCACTCTCATACTGAGTGACGGAGATACGTACATTTGTTTTTTGGGTGGCAAAAGTAAATGTTTGTGAATTTGTGTCGAGTCTCATAAGTATACTGGAATTTTTCGTAGATATATATTATTTCATGTATTTTTGATGTAACATCTGTGGTTCCTTAATAACTATTCGTTTTTATAAATGAATATTGATTCAGGTTTATTTCAGGGATTTATGTTTTGAAATGTGACATGTGACAACCAACACCATGTATGTGTGCTGCATTTTTTGTTGGTTTTTCGAGCTTCTGCTATCATTTGTTCGAGAGAAAATCATAGGAATAATTATTATTGCACTTCGACACGATTTTGTAAAAAAAATCACTAACGAAAAGATAAGCAACACGGTGTTATCAGTACCATCAACAAAACTTGGTTATTAAAGCTGTAGGCAAATCTCCACCGACAAACTGAAGGAAAAATACATACTTATGGCTTCAAGTATTCATTTCATTTTCTCTCCCAAAGATATTCAAAAAATAGTGTTCAAACTTGCTGTTTCCAATGAAAACTTCGATATTTTAGGAATTGAATAAGCTAGCTGGCCCCTATTGATTCACGTCATCCATGAAGAGGCGTCCTTCTCTATCTATTAGAATACCTGAAGCTACCAGCTTGGCCCGAGCAACCAGTTTTAACCCACATAATGTTAGATGTTTTTTCGAAAACTTTGGTTCATTGATTGAACGTTACAATTTCGAACCACAAGAGATATCGAGCAAGGACGAAGTAATCATTCGGGATGGATGGCAGAAAAATTATTTGTCGTTTTTCTCAAACAATTTCATCACCACGTTAAATCAACTAAGGTAAAATATATGTATGTTATTTTGCTGTTGCTCCCACTGAACTTTGCGAAAAAAAATATACACATTAAAAAGTATTTCTTTAAAAGAAGATCATAGGTTGCTTTGAAATTTTTATCTCTATTGGAAAAACTATTTTGCTTCGAGATTAATTTTGCTCAGACTAAAAAATGCATACTTACTTCTCTTGAGCTAATGTGATTATTTCTATTGAAATGTATGCACAATCGTGGTGGAATATTTTGTTTTACTTAAAAGAAGCGTTCATTCAGTCCATTTGAAATGATGATTCAAATTCAACTTGAGAGAATATATTTCTCAGTTTAAAAAAATATTTCTTCATGAATATAGGAAAGCAAGATTTCTTTAAATCGAGATAATGTTCTTCACTTTGAGATTTTTATTTTTACTTTGCAGTACTGTTCTCTTTCCCACCACATTGTGCTTACTTATCGCCTACAAGCTTTGGATAGGTAAGTTTGGGGACTTTTGAAAAATTACGTCAACAACGGGATGTATCAGTAGATGGTAAATCATAAAAGAAAACAAATGACGATATATGAATGAATCATCTACGATAACAAATGGAGATAGGTATATTAAATACCAAAAATCATTGCACAGGCTCTTTCATTAACAGCAACTCCAATCCTTGCAGGATTCAAAAACTGTCAAATTTGTCCATTCAATTGGGACATATTTCATCACCACAGATAGACTACTAATCACGCTTCCCCATTATAATACCGCAAAAACTATCAGGTTATATTCGGCATACCATTTGATTTCGAATGTTCACTGAATTTTTGATTAATTGAATATAATTCAGATTAAATTGAAAGGGTTATATTTTCAGGACTGACCAATTTTTTGGAAAAGACATTTTTTGGCTTTCTACTACTCCATCCTGTTTCAAAAAATGTGGGAATCTTCCAAAGAAAAGAAGGAAGTAATCAATTTTAAAACAAGTTTAAAAAATCTGTTTAAAATCTGTTTTTACGTCAACCAGCTATCGCAACCCTACGCACGACAACCCTCAGAGGTCGAAACTTGTGCAAGCTAAGGATTAACGAGGTCTTACCTTTTAACGTGTGATTCCTAACACGGGTTGGACGATAGCAAGTGATAATCGATCGTTTAGACTGGGGCTTGAACCACCGACCAATATGGCAGTCAATTCGAGTGAGTGAAGAAAGCACCCACGTCGAACCGCCTGGTTACCGACCGACTCTATAAATTGATTTTTCTTATTATGTTATCCAGATTGGTACTGAAGAGCCCCAAGGCAAGTGTCTTACAGCGAAACATCGATGTCTATCAGTGAGGATGACAGTGTTCCATATAAGTGCAAAACACTTTTACCATTCATTTAGTGTAGAACTTCTGTGGATGATATCTGAATTTATTCTATAACGAATGTTTGGAATACAAACTCAGTAGAGAATAGTGTCTTCTGTATAATTCAGTATTCATGTAAAAGTATTTGTTCCGAAATAATTTTTCTTTCATATAATTCAATGTTCATATGAAAGTTACTGTTTCAGAAGGGCTTTTCCTTCCAGTTTATGTCTGAAAGTTACTTCTTTGCATGATCTACACATCCATGTATAAAGTTTCTTATTTTAAAATTGATTACTTCCTTATTTAAATAATTGGGCCATTTTTCTTTAGGGAAAATTTATCATCCGTCGGTTATCTCAACCTTTTAAATAATGAGGTGAGTGAAGTTTCAGATAATATGCCTCTAAGTATCAAATACGACCTATGGTATCAGCTTAATGGCGCACCAATACAACACACGGTTGCTGTAAAACAGACCCTCCAACAAATGTTCACAGGCAAATTTATTGGACGTAACTGGGAACATTATTGGCCACCTAGATCACCCGACTTGACGCCTTTAGACGTTATGTTCGAATGTAAATGAAACGTGAGATATAGCAAAGAATATGCTGAATCTTGGTAAGCTTCGAAAAAAGTAAAGTAAAGTATTGATGACATTTTTTGAATAAACGTTGCTCTTCAAATGTATTCAATTTTTTTGGTGAGTTCGAAGGAATTTTCAGGCCGTAAGTGGAGATAGAGTGATATGCTCCCGACTATCATAAGGAATTGTAGAGACGTGTACCTAGAAAGATAGAGGAACTTCCTCTTGTATTCGATTAACGGACAAAGGTTTTTTATTTTCAGGGAAAACTTTGATAGGCGTGGTTTCGAGGTCACTTTGAGATGGGCTACCTTAGATTTTGTAATAAGAGGTTGAGTTTTCGATGTATCATCCGTAAAGATTCTAGAGTATACTACAGACGCCTTTTGAGGCGTATCATGTTCTAAGAATTTGGATAGAAGAAACTCGAGAAAGTTCATCCTCAATTGACTCCATTGAGACACAATGGAAGACCTTGATGTTTGCAAAAGGATTTTCATAGAGACCCTGAAGGAACTTGGTAAGTAGAAAAGAGGTACATCAACATGGCTTTTAGAAGTAGTTTTAGTCATCTCCCAATGATCTGTCTGTTCTGTTTTTCTGTTAATCAGCTGTCGCCCTCATACGAACGACAACTCTCAGAAGTTGAGAAACTTGTGCGAGGTAAGGACTAACGAGGTCTTACCTTTTAACGTGTGATTCCTAACACGGTTTATGCTAGCTTGATTAGCAAAACGCTCGTCGAGAGACACCATATGTGTTCTAGGGAAGGAAATGTGTTTTCACTGGACTCTGAGGGAAGACATGAAATGTAATATTTGTAAATTCTGGACTTAAGTTTGGGCTTCACTATCGACCTATGATCTTCAGTGTTTTTCCAGATCTAAGTGGATAGTATCAAACTTCAACAACTTTGGGAATGACTGATCAGTCAACTATGACTGAGAAGTCAACTGATCCACTTACGAAGTTTCAAGGGTTCAAGGGTTTATTCAATATGTGGATCGTATCAGTCTGTAGATTCAATGGTTCAGAGACAGATGAGCTGCCCGTGATGATATCATCGACAAAAATATCCCTTCTTGGAACTTATAGGCATTCGGATACATAGATTGATACCAATTGGCAGTTTCGTGGATTTTTGCCCTTGAAAACTGATGTGTTTGGTTTTCGACTATTCTGTATACCGGGTGTTAATGCAATTATTGGAATGACTGTTCATACTCCAACATTCACAGTTCAAGACAACTTCGAAGTTTGTGTCGAACTAGTATTTTGATTTCATGTGTATGCCTATAAAGGAAGTGAAGGAGTTTTTTTTCGATAATGTGTGGAGGTCGAGTAAAGTGTTAATGCCAATGTTCGAGTATAAAATAATGTCAATAATGTAATGAAGTTGACTGATTCTGGATGAGAATCATCCATAACGTTTTCAAGTAACACATTATTGCGAGATCTTACTGTAGTTTACGAAACCACAACGCGTGTTTCACTATACAATAGCTTCCTTAGGCGAATTCATTCTGACTAAATTCTACCTTATTAGTTCTTTATATAATAGGTATGCATAACAATTGTTTGTTTCTGAATTTTTTTTTGTAATATTCAAAACTTTCAATCAGCTTATACCTAAACTCAGGGTTAATTATCAGTCATTAAGTAGATAGAAGACCATATAATTCAAATTGATATATCATATAAAGCACGCAATAAGTAGAATTCAGTCAGTATGAACACACGTGTTGCGGTTTTGTAAACCAATGCCAATTACTAACCAAATTATCTATTCAGTATTGGAAACAAAACTGATGAAACATAAGACCGTTATGGAAGAATTTTGTATTACAATATAACATATATCAAATATTGACAACTCAAAAATTCAGAGAGTTTGAATGATTAAATTTCATTTATGCAACTGTTTTAGTAAATATTTTTAGGTGAAACATTCTTTGGGACTCTCTATTTATTAAATGTACACATCTAGGTAGATCTAGGTTTGTTGACTCGTATGATATAGTTAGTATACAGAGATAAGCCGAGATAAGCTGTAACGTGTGACATAATCATAAGAGATAAACAATTAAGGATCGAATACAACTGTGCCACCGTAGAAAGCAGTACAAAAATTATCAAGCAATATTTTGTATTATTCATTCGATGATGTGCACAAATCTTCAGAAATATAGAAGATATAGTTTTCAATATTGCACATTGTCTTGCGATGAATAACAAAAATAATGAAAAATTCACAATATATAAACCTATATTTAGTTCCAATAAAAATAACTCATCTAGATACGAAACACTGAATAACTATTGAAAATATAAACATTTCAATTTGAAAATTCATACGCAGCAGTAAAGTGCAGGTAGCCAGATTTCATCAATGTTAATTCTCTCTTCTTTCAAGTTGAAACTATTTCTGTACTTCTGATCTTCTTTCACCTCCCTACATAGTCTTCGACATATCAAGAACGTGAATCTCTTCAAATACAATAACATGGATGATGATAGAATATAGAATAAACTACGCATTCAATGAGTTTTGTTCCGTATTACATGAGATCTCGAAATATTCATTCGAAAGTGGTTTATTTTTCATTTCATTTTTCACTTGATGGATTGGTTCAACCTCAGAAAAACAGGACAAAAAAGACTTCTCTTTCAGTGTGTTGGAAAACAATAATATATTTCATCTGACTCCAAACTTTTTCGATATTCATCAGCGGCGGCTCGTCAGAGGAGGCAAGGGAGGCTTAGCCTCCCCATAATATTTGAGGCTATTCATCGCAATAAATTGATGTATATTGACATATAATTATGATTATTTTTATCTAAAAATGCTTGGCTATCATAACTTTACGATTAATTTTCAATATAAATACATAATATGCCCGAAAAAACACTATCACTCACAACGTAGTACGTACCACACTGTATCCTGCATCAACAAACCTCAAACGCACCGCCCACGAACGAATAACGAAGAAACCATCAACCCGAAATAATAAATGTCATACAATGATACGTTGCAAGGGAGCCAAGCCTCCTTCCGCTTTAAAAAACACAAGCTCCGCGAGACCGATCCAGCCAGCGACATACGTCCTGATTTGTAATTTTAGTTGCATAAATTATAGCGTTAGAGGAGGCTAGCCTCCAGTTGGTCTTCGTTAGTGTACGACTGCGTTTGTTTTTTATTAAATTATTCGGACGGCATGGCGTCAAGATGTTTTCAGGTTTTTTATTTCCGGTATGTTTTTTTTTTCATTTATTATGGATAAGTCGGACGAAATTAAAAAATCTGACGGTATAGTCGATTGGTTGCTGACAAATAATTTTAAGTCTTTATCTTATGATAATAAATTTTACATTATCAAAACTCTGGGAAGATCTCAACCAAATTTGATTTCAATTAAAGCGTCAGATAATCGACAGACTCGAGGATTTAGTACGATTTGGTACGATAAATGCGATTGGTTAACCGGCTCCATTAAACGAGAAAAACTTTTTTGTTGGCCCTGTGTTTTATTTTCCGTACAAACCGAATACCAGGCATTTCAAATTATTTTGTGGTCGTAATTATATAGTCTTGCATGAATATGCTGGAAGAATATGCGGGATAGGAGAGCTTGAATTTTGAACCAAAAATAACAGGTATAATGAGCTTCTCTAAATTACAAACAGAGAAAAAAACAAATGTAGGCTAAATATAAAGCTTACCTCGGTAGTACGTTGATGGCACATAACGACATATATGGTGATGTATACAAACTGCGCTCACGTAAGGCATTACACCTAGCTGAGGGTTTTGTTAAGAATCGGAGCAACGCAATTTCTTCAGTTCAACTTCGTACTCCCTGTGCTAATCTGGAATTTTTTCGGAGGATTTTCAGGTGGTGCCAAGTAAGCAACCATCCAGGTTATTATAGGTCTCAGAGAGGAGGACCAGGACCCTACTTGGCAAGGATATTAGCTAATCTAAAGAAATGAACTTTAAATGTTCAAGCCCGTCGCGGATATACCCACACAGTAGGTGTAGGTACTGTGTAGGTTGGTATACTATACACAGTAGGTGTAGGTTGGTACTGTGTAGGTATATCACGGGCTTGAACGTTTAAAATTCATTTCCTCAGATTTGTTTACTGCCTGTCTTCTGCCTGACTAATAAGAAAAGATATTACCTTTCTCGTTGCCACTGATCCCTTGTGACCTAGAAAATACATCAGTGCAGTCTTAGGAAATTTTTCCAGTATATATTCAGTTTCGACATTCACCGTTTTTACTGGTGCTTTTGTGCTTAGGAGTCCAAGATCTTTTGCAAATAATCTAAATCATTTCTATACCCAGAATACAAAGACTTGTAACGACTTTGATCAGCTTTCGAGAGACCGGTTCTTTTTCCTATCCAATGATAGGAACTAATTGCAGACTTTCAATTTTAAGTTATTTACCGACCTTGGAAATCAAATTCTGCAGATTTTTTGCAGTTATGCGGTGAGAGCACTGATTCAGGTCCAAATGACTATGTTTTCATTAACTATTGCTGATTGATAAACTCTACTTTAATTTATGAACTAATTTTTTCAGAGAAAGGTAAAGGAATTCTGAAAGTGACAATTGATTACACCAAAATATATGTAATGAA
>NW_019296613.1:0-10587 GCF_000500325.1 Leptinotarsa decemlineata | reverse complement strand
TGAATACGGAGACCCCCAGTGAGTTGTTACTGAGATTTTGAAATGATATCTTCATCCTGGCAGTCAACGCATACACCATTGAAAATGTCAGCCGCAATAACAGACAAAACGTTAGGTACTACAAGATACATAGTTATGGCACAATAGTCCGGATATTGTTGTCTATCGTGACTCCGACCGTGAAATCCTACTTTCAAGTAAACAACTATTGAATGATATGGAATTACATATTTTTTCATTCTGCTTGTACACCAAATATTTGTAGTGGCATTGAAACAGGTATCATACACAAAAGTTTTCTTCCCAAGTACAATGTTATATCAATACTCTTTCATTTATAGTGTTGTGTAGCGTTTTTGTGTATGGCGTTTGAATGTTTTGAGTACAAGCTGAACGAGCAAAATGTTAGTTTCATTTAATTCAATGTAGTTGTTTATTTTGGATTTTTTTCTTCAGTTTGTATCTGAAGAAACTCCTCTGCATTATTCATATATCTTTGCGGCAAACTTTCTACTACTGGAAATTACGTAGAAAAAACATTATGTATTGAAAAATATTAAGGAAAAAATATCTTGGGAGCCTGTATATCATTTAATATTCTTTTTATATTCAAATTTTGATATTTAGTCGAATAAAATAATCCACATTTCTAAACAGAAAGAGTAGGAGAGATACAGGATTAAATACCGCTTGTTTCAATTTGTTGAAACGGAATCCGTAACATTCTGTACCAAAGAAATTTCCAAAACCCTCCGCACTTCAATATCTTCCTGTCGTCTACAATTCGAAAAGTAAACAATAACGTCGAATTCTAATGAATGGCCTTTGGTTAAACCAATGTTTGATAAGTCCCATTTCCATATTTCCAAAAGATGGCGATTAAATAATTGATAAATATAATCGATGAAATATACAGGGTGTTTATTGAATATGCGGCAAAAATTCAAAGGAGTATTGCTTGGACTATTCTGGGGATATTTTGTCCTTTGATGATTTTTGATAGGGCGCTTCGTTTCGAAGATACGGAGCTAAAAGGTATTTCGGCAATAACAATTAATTACCAAAAATTATNTTCTTAATCTACAAGAACTGTTGAAAATGACTACCCCCGCTCGGATACAAGAATCCAATCTTCTCATAGACTCCCGAAATCTTTCAAAAACTCCAGGATTGTTTCTGATTGCGTTACACCCAGCAATTATTCCTTCAAAGCTTGATACCAAACAGTTGTTGGACTACAGTTGGAATGAACTACAATGTCTAACAGGCCTTCTTACAGGTCACTGTCATTAGAACCATCATAAGCAGAGACTCGGACTGTCGGAAGACAGTGTGTGTCGCCTCTGTTTGGAAAATCATGAAACAGCAGAGCACATACTTCGTGCCTGTTCCACTGGGGACCGAATCAGGTTTTTACAGTCAGACAGAGCCGTACTCTCACCATCTGACCTGAAAGACCACTCCCCATACAGACTAATCGGCTTCTTTAAGAAGCTGGGTTTATTTAGTCGAGTGTGAATATGTGTGAGCCACAATAAACTCTCGCGGGTTGCGAATAAATCCAATCACTTTGGACCTAACCCAACCTAACCTATTGTGGTGATTCTTTTTTGCCCCGTATCTTCGAAAGAATGTGCCCTATCAAAAATCATTGAAGGACAAAATATCCTTAGAATAGTATAAGGAATGGTTTCCTAATTTTTTGCCGCAAGTTCAATGAACACTCTGTATATTGCATTGATGATGGATTCAATATAATCCAAAACATTGACGAAAACTGAATTGTTGATCTCTTTCCTAACTGGAACAAGATTTGATGATATTAGTTGGATCACCAAACCTCACTCATATTTTTTTTAATTATGCATTGGTTGATAAACTCGTTTCAAAAGTCTTTTCCAATGATTTCACAATTATCGATTGAAGAAACGGAATGTGTCATTACAAATTAATAACAATTAAAAACCAAGTAATAAAAGCATATCGATTGGTTTCCAGGAAAATAATTTATAATGAAAAATTACTAGTGAAAAATATTCTACGTCAACTTCAACTTCAATCATTGGATTAGCTTCTTGGAACGACTTTTTCCAAAAAGATATGTTTTCATTTTTACTGAAATCATCGCAATATAGTGAAGCAAAATCACGGCCAACAAATACTTGGAACATCTCGAAGAAAAATCTATTCGGTAATGTAGTCGACCTATCTCTGCACCGTTGCGGCGTCGTAAATTAAAAACTGTTGTAATATTTCCACGCAAAAACCGTCTAAAATTATCAGGAGGCCATTAAAATACATCAAAAATTAATTTCTTGGAGCGCTTTAGATTAAAAATTAAAAACTTTCCGTTCTAAAAATTAATGGTTAAGAAAACAAAAGATAATTTCACAAATTCAATAAAACGCTTACTGATAAGTGAAACGTACGCGAGTTATTCTTTTAAATTCATCGCCTAGGCCGGCTTTTAATCAGATGTTCTTTTTACCAGCACTCTGGAGTTTTTTGTTACAATCAATCCTGATGGGATATAAACATTGATCAAAAAATATAATTGATGATAGTTCGATAATGAAATTAGTGCTGGTAAATTTAATTCATGATTTTGAATTCAATAGTTCCATTAGATAATGGTTAATCGATTGATTCAATATTTTTTCAATCGTTGCGGTCACAAATATATGAAAAATCTGCAAAAAGTAACGTTAATAACGTATTCAAAAAACACTTCATTGTGAGATTTTCACTAAACGATTTCCCAGTATTCCGCCAATTGAAGCAATTGAACTGTTAGACAAAAACCTCTGAAAAAATAGTAAATTTTAGATCAACTCACTATTTGTCTATCTCAAAATTATTTTCAGGTTGACGAAAAATTTCATTCATGCAGTGAAGGACTAATAATGATGGACCCTTTCTGGCTGAAATTTTCATGGATAACTGAGTATGAAATCGATAATGATCAGTTAACTAACAGTTTCTTATACTGGTACAGATACGTGGATAATTTCTTAGTCTGTTTTACTGGTACAGATAGGCTATTAGGCAAGGTCATTGAATATGTCAATTCCACCCACCCGTCAATAAAATTCACCAGTGCAAGGGAGGTAAATAATTCATTAAAATACCTTCACTTAACCATTAGGAAAATTAACAATAAAAATGAATTTGCAATTTTCCACAAACACGGCCATTATCATAGTTCACTCCTCCACACCCCCTTGCCAGCATAAAGTTGCTACATTCAGTAGTATACTTTACAGACTATTGAATATTCCACTGTATGAGAGTAAATTCCAGAGAGAGCTAAGTTTGATCAAACAAATCGCGGTTTACAACGGTTGTAAGGTAGATATTATAGACTCCATCCTTTCAAAAAAACTGCAAGAGCAAGCCATGGACCTGGTCAACCCAAATTCAAGATGCGAGTTATGGAACATTGTCATATTTTTATAGATAGTATTTTATTTCCAACAGGTGTACACCCAATTACAAGGAAAGTAAAATAATATAATGTAAGATTCAATTAACATATTAAGAATGAATTAGCCTTCACGAGGTTGACATAAAACAATTGAGAGTTATATAAAAAAAAAACTATAAATGAAAGGTTCTATGTAAGATACAGTCCTTGATAAAATTCAAAGAGTTTCCATTAATGTCACACATGTTACATACTGAGATTCATATTTGTTCTACTACTCTGACAATGAAATGTTTTCTCGTATCTTGAGTTGAGGCGTGGCACATAAAAATTAATTTTTTGTAGGAGCGGAATACAGGAAATGTTATTATTTATTAAATTATTTAGAAATGTGATCGTAATGAGAAGTCTACATGTATTCAGTGATATAATATAATATTGGTTCAAAAGGATGGAATAGTCAATTCCCCTTTGGGGGTAAATACCTGTAGTGCGAAAAGACAAGAATTTCAAGAACTTTCTTTGGACAGCTTCAATTTGCTGAATGTGAGAATTATAAATGGGATACCAGATCATCGCCCCATATTCTATTTTGGACCTCACAAAAGCATAGAATTTGCTGGTGTTCCTCATTATAAAGCCCAAAATTCGACTAGCGGACGAAACAGCTTGGTCTATTTGTGAAACAAAAGTGAATTTCTGATCAAAATTAATGCCAAGGTCTTTCATTTCATCAACTTGACTTATGGTATTGTTATCATTTTTGTAAGTAAATTTTATTAGACTTTCCTTTCTGAAAAAAGACAATACATGACATTTAGCAATGTTGAGATTCAAACGATTATTGGAACACCAATCATATATCAGATTCAATTCATACTGTAAGTTTTGGCAGTCTCCATTATTTTTTATCACCTCGAATATCTATAGGTCATCAGCGTAGAGCAGTTTTGACTTGTTTATTATTTTTGTTGAATCACTAATGAAAATCAAGAACAAAAGAGGTCCCAAATTCGAGCCTTGGGGTGAACCAGCCAATAATATGGCCCGTTTTTTGAAGACAGAATGCGTAAACGTAGCTCACAGAAAGAATAATAGTCTGAGTGAATTTATTGAATACAATAAAAACAATACATAGGTGTCAGATAATCAGGAGTATATTAGCTGAAGTGTGGCTCTTGCCCAAAACTGTATATTGGCCAAACAGGAAGAATATTTCCCCAAAGAATTAAAGATTATAGAAGTAGTTTTGTAAATTGAAAGACAAATTCCACATTCGCAAACCACCTTTCAGCAGAAGGGCATAGGTTCAATCATGAATACGATGTGTTACATTTAGAAGAGAAGATTTTGAAACTCAATCTTTTGGAATGTTTAGAAATCAATAGATTCAGGAATTCGGGTAATTAACTGAATGATCAATTAGAATTCAATAACTCCCCGTTACTTAATATTATTTCAAATGTGGAAACTGGTAACTATGTGATCCCAGTCTATTTTAAGTTTCCATAGCTCCTTCATCAAAAGTTTCAAATAGAAAATGAATGGTGCCACCAATCCTACTGGATCATAACATCGTGCCACCGTGGACAAAATTAAACGTTTAGTACAGCTAGACCTAAAACTATCCATTCCAAGATTCCAGAACATTCCTAATAGTATTGTTTCTGTCTTAAAAAGCACAGGCTGTAATAACCTCTTTTCAAATGGGATTTTCTCCAATAATTCCAACGAACTCGAAGACCACTTCGTCAAATCGAACTGTCCTTCTGCAAACATTGCTACCGATTCTGAATATAGCCGCTGAGCTTCCTTTTCCCAAGATATACACCACACCACACCAAATCATCCTTGTATAGGTCCGTCGATACCACTTATGCTGATAATGGATATTTATAACTTAGGTAATTCAATTCATCACAAACTTAGGTGGAAATCGGGTAGATACTTAAAATGTAGGTACTTCAATTTGTAAAATAAGGTATAGTAAGCATTGGATGTGTAGAATATAGTTAGTGAAGACTCGCCTGAAGGAGCCATTGTCTAGCGAAATACGTGTTGCGTTTTTATAAAATTGTTTGGTGAGAATCTCACAATAAAGTGTTTTTTGAATACATTAGTTATGGATTTTCATCAAGTATAGGCCAATTCCATCATGTAACGTTAATACTGAGAGTCTTAAAAATAGAGGGAAAGGTGGAAGGAAGGAGAAAGGTGGAAAGTGAAGGGTTTTCTTCAAAAAAGTTTCCTTTTGATTTTTTGCATGCATCGTCGCCTTATGTTCCAGCGACTAGTCAGTTGCATAACATCATATAGTAAGATGATCACTTGGTGATTGAAACACGTGTCGAGGTGCTAAAATAACGGTTTGTTGTAATATTCATTACTACACCAAAGGTTCCAAACAAAGCATCACAAGTAAATCCAATCAATTGTTTAGGTGTGAAGGAGCCACAAACATACATACATACTTTTATCCATCCTCACAAGCTCACATTTATAATATTAGTATAGATATAGATTGAGACACTCATTTGGAAATTATTTCAGATCGGCATTCTCTTCCACGAGTGGTAGCGATATCGAGTGCTCCATTAATAAATTTATCTTCCGTATCAATTTTCGTCGTTGGAATTCGGATCGAGGAGTATCGCACGGGCACATAATACACTCGCACACATAGTTCTGATGTTAATAGTTCGCAACTATATTCAAAATTCGTTATTAACACACCATTGACCTAATAGGTTTTGGTTGAACGCGGCAGACTTCGCATGGAAGGATGTGCTCTGGGTGAGAGGATTCAATTATTTTGAAATTGAATGTGAATAGAGAAATGTGCAGAGTTTCGCTAGATAAGGTCGTAAAAATCAGAAGGTCTAGAAACCTCTTCTTCGGATTCAATAGGCCTTCAAGAAAGATAGATGCATATTACAAGTCAAACTCAACTATATAAACTGAAATTAACACTTGAACTGAATAGTTGAATAATATCTCCCTAATTCATTCAATGGGTAAAGGTATCAGATAATACCTGGAAGTTTTTTTTATTTTCTCTCTATTGCTGCTCTGCTTTTGAAAAAAAATTATTTAATTAATCGTGAAACTCACATCTCCCAAAATAACAGTTTCTCTTGTAATACGGTTGCCTTCATACCAAATATCCAAAGAGACTTGGATAAGGCCTGGCAAACGAAACTTATCTGTCAACTCCACGTGAACTTCATTCCACATTTCATCCGGCAACTCGCTTCCTACCCCTGGCCATAGATGAATCCGAGTCAAAAATAGTACCTCACTACTTTCCCTTAACTCTCAATGCTGAAGTCCCTCACAGGTTTTCTCAAACAAAACCCTTTTCTCAATATTCATTCATGACGTCTCTAATAATTCTGAAAATTCTATAATATGCCGACTAGAATTAAACGCAAACTCATTATGACCTTGCAGAGTTAGAATGTGTCTTCGCTTCGCAACAGAAAAAACTTCAATTCATCTGCTGCCTTTTTTACTTCTTCAATAACTTGGCCATCATTTTGTAATATCTAATTTTTCACATTAATATTGAATGAAGTTCAAGAATAATTCTTCATGGAAAATCGTATAATTAATCCATGTCAAAGAATAACAAGTGTTGAGATTTAAAACTTGAAAAGTTTCTCAGTACATTTCTCCATCTTTATTTGAAACTGATCAATAATTGAATACGTTCAAAAAGTTCAAACTCATAATTTAATTTTTGAAAATCTATTCAAGAAAAATTGTTTTGATGAAATAAATTTTTCACGTACATTTCGAACAATCGTCATCAATTCTTTGCTGTTGGGTTAGGTTAAAAGTTGAGTAACATTTCTCGCATTAGCAGTCAACGAAGATTTTTTTATCCCTATCATATAATATGAGTATTAAGGTGAAATAAATTCAATTGTATCCATAAAAATACGATTCTGCTGACTCAAACTATTTGCATCAATAGAAATCAAAATCAAAGCATGCGTCTCAGAAAAATATGATTTAACCCTCTTCACCCATACAACAAAGAATTCATAAATATGTCATTTCAATTTCTCTGTTCAATGAGATTCAATGACTTTCATCTTTATCGATTTCTTGTTTGTATATCATAAATAGCCACAATCACCAACCGTCACTATTCAGAGCCAGTGATTTTCAATGTCAAGTGATGTACATTGGCCGATATCAGGGGATATGCAAATTCTAAAGGGCTCCAAGACCCTTTCAATAGAGGCGGAGTGGTTTGTCAATGCTAATCCACGATATTTGCAAGGGACCTGGATTGATAGATATAATAACTCATGCCTTGTAGCAAGAACAGTGGGAAATATGAACCAAATTTTACTTGGATAGCATGAAGTAATTGTATTCATTGTCGAAAGTTTGTATTTTCTCGAAACTCTTTATCATCCACATTTTTGGATTTTTCACCTTTCACAATCTGAAAAATATAAAAATTGTAGTGTAGAAATGTATAAAGATGTAGCAAGGGCAGTTTATTCCGATGAGTTACTGCATGATTTTGATAAAGTATATTTCACAAAGAAAAATGGTCTATTTTTCAGCTCTCTCTGATAGGCAAAATTATTGAATAAGAATACTGATACTCACAACATTTTTCTTTGTGAAAAATACTTCAGATTCATGCAGTAAATGGATGGCGTGAACTAAAGTGTTTTTTCGTTTCTACACATCTATGTATTTTCTGTATGAAAAAAAACAACAGATTCATGCAGTAACTGAATGGGGTGAACTAAAGTGTCTGTGTTTTCTACATCTATACAAAGTTTTTATATATTGATATTTTAGATTTTATCATGAATGTTAGAAATATGTTGTATATTTTTTCATTAAGGAACTAAAAGGACTGTTTTACTGATTAAAAACGAAATATTCAAGGAAAACAAATTATTTAAAAAATCCGATTGTGAATGATGGAGCGACTACTAGATCACATACTTCATTGGAAAATTGAAATGCATTCCAATGTAACAATAATTTCAGTTATCTAATCAGTTTCACCTGCTATATTCGATTTTAAAAACATTACTTTCAAAACATTTTCAAAATATCATCTGAGCCTTCTCCACGTTTTGAGCCACCTTCCTAGTTAAAAGAGATGAGTCATCTCCACTCAAACGGAACGAGCTCCTAGAATATGTGGACAAGAGCATCTAGGAAGAACTGGAACACCTTCAAGTGAGCTTGAGATCGAATGGATACAGTGTACCCGAAGTCAACAAAGCCATGAAATTGAATAGTTCTACGGTTCAAAACGAGAAGGAGGCTCAGATTGTTGCAAGCACGTTTCTACTTTATATCCCTAGGGTCACAAACAGAATTGGAAAACTGTTAGGGAAACACAACATCAAAACGGTTTTCAAACCCATCAAGAAGATTCAACAAAGCCCCAGGTAGGCTGAAGACAAAAGGAATTCACTATCAGCAGCAGGGGTTTATCGCATACCGAGCACTTGTGGAGAAGGTATACATCGGAACCACCAGAAGATCCATAGGAACAAGAGTGAAGGAGCATGAAAGAAAATGCCGACTAGGCCGAACAGACAAGTCAGCTGTGGCAGAAGACACACTCAGTGAAGGTAACTACAGGGTTCTGTTCGACCAGGAATACCATAGCCAACTGGCACGGAAGGCAAGTACTTCTCTTGGTTATTCACATTTTGTCTTCAATCGAGGCCCGCCTGCCCGGTGCTGACAATGCCCAATAGGCTGAAAGAGCTGAGAGAGAAACAGCTGAGAGACCGGCGTCTCTTAAATTGAGATCAATATGGGAATGTTTTTTTCTTTCTACAAAAAATGTGGCAATCTTCATGGAGGCAGAGTAGTTCTATGTTTGCCATTGGGGATGATAGTGTTCTATGTGAGTGACATTTAACCGCTTTCCTACACTATCACTGTAGCATTCATATAAAAGTGGTTGTAGTTCTTTGGCAGATTCCGACATTTTCTTTATGAAGATGGAGAAGTGTAAAGCCAAAACCTTTCTTCCACAAAAATCAATCTCTTCTGAAAATATATCACCTCCAATTCAAATTATATACATATTCTGTCTGTTTAAAATTTGTTTTTTCGTTAACCAGCTGCCGCACCCTGTGCGAGCTAGAGATTATCGAGGTCTTACCTTTGAACTTGTGATTCCTAACATGGGTTGGACGATAGCAAGTGAAAATCGATCGTTCAGCCTGGGGTTCGAACCACCGACCAACACGGCAGTCAATTCGAGTGAGTGAACAAAGTACTCACGTCGAATCGACCGCCTACCACACCAGAACTAAAAAACCTGTCCTACGACGCGTGTTTCATAAAAATTGATCTAGATTTATATGGGTCGGATAATTTTTTATCCTGAAGCAATTTCTTTGATATATAGATTCATTGATAATGCATACTCTCCGGAGAGAACAATATTCCCTTAGTGACCTAGTTGGAAATCAGTATGTAATTTTAAAATACTTTCACAAATGTACTGAAAAAAAGTACTATTGTTGATAAAACTGACCGCAATATTATTTTTTTACAGTTCTGCAAATTCTACTGACAAAACATTGGTAATCATTGATTTTGTTCGTTTGTATTCACAATAAATGAGAAGTTTTTTCATTGCTAGTTTTGACTGAAGTTAAATTATTTTTAAGGTATTGTAGATTTCTAAAAGGGTAACAGTTGTTCAAGAATTAGGAGATCTTCTTGAGTGAAAACTCAAAAAAGTACCCGACGAAGTCAATGAAAAAAAATACTACGTACATTTTTTCAGTTTTCATCAAATGGAACGGAAAATAACTTTTTCTGAGTATGTTTATTGATTCAGATTTCTCATTGCCAACTACGAGGTTTATAACTTGGAAAAAACTCTCAATTCTTGACTGTCGAAGTACATTCTAGTGGACCATAGTCTCTTCATCATACTATAAATCGAAAACTTTCCGAATTGGTTTATCCACATCGGGTCCGATAATTAACAACATACTGCTCTCTCTTAATGACTGTATGATTCCGGATAGCTGTGTAATTTTACTTTAATTAGGGATCGAGTTATTAGCAAATACAAAGTTAATTTTAATAAGTTATAGATCACTTGTTTCCTACCATATTATTCCACTTAACGTTTGTTGGTGATACCGATTATT
>NW_019296611.1:0-10614 GCF_000500325.1 Leptinotarsa decemlineata | reverse complement strand
GTTTTCCCAATACGTGGATATGTGGATAAAGAGATCAAAGCGAAATCTCTCGTACAATAGAACAGGATGCAGCCACAGTATCGCTAAAAGCAGTAGTCTCAGTATCCCCTCTTTTTAGTAATGAATCATAGCGCACATGATCAAATCGTGGCAGGTAGTTTTTGGATGCGCCGTGAATTGCAACGTTTTCATGTCTTTTTTTAAGGACATAACTTCCTTAAGGCGTTCTAGGTGATTCACATTGGATCTGAATCGCTGGAGATTAAACCCATTGGGAAAAACGTTATCAGGAAGTTTATTCCACATAAACACAATTCTCCATTGACAGAGTTCTTTCACAGTGAAGTTTGAGGTGTACTGAGTTGAACCTCGAAACGATGAGCAGCTGCCGGTGAAGATGTGCATCCGCAGCCGATGTCCTTGAATCCAAATGTAATGACAATACAATTGTGCTGTCGTCAGCAAAGCAATATATTGGATTCTTGATTATTTCCAATAAGTCGTTGATATACAATAAAAAGAGGGTTGAAGACAATATGGATACCCCGGGGAACACCATTGTTGTTGGTAAATGTGTTCGAGAGATATCAATCGACGGCCACTTGCAGGGAACATTCTCTCAGGAAGCCATAAACAAGCCATAGCATTAAAGTTTGGCCAGCAAACCCTCATGCCACACACGGTCAAAGACCTTAGAAATATTGTGAGGATATTGTGGTTTACGGCTTTCTCCATGATACCACTGATGACAAAGCGACTGGTCTATAGTCATTTGGAAGAATTTTCTTGTCCTTTTTGGGAATAGGCTGGACGCGAGCAGCCTTCCAAGGAGAAATAAAAACCCTTCCTTTTAGGACAGGTTGAAAATTCTGAAAAATACTAGTGCCAGTTCTTTTGCTCACTTTTTGAGTACGATGACGGTCACTTCTTCAGACGCCTTGTCCATATTGAGCTGAGGACTCAACTCAAATATAAACTCCCAACATCTGCAATTGAATGATCCTCATATTTTCGCACTCACAGAAACCAAAGTTGAGTGAATTAGCGATAAATGTTGGGAAACAATCCAAGCCGCGCAAAGTTTCCCTTGCCTAGATGTTTGTTTCAGCTCTAAAGATCCATCAATTTATGCTTCTGAAGTCACCGAAGTTATTCTATCTTTCATGGATGCATATATTCCATTTTTAATGAAATGACCTACTAACGGTAAATCTTTTTTTTTTTTTGAAAATTTCACTTAGTTTGGAGGGAATTTTATTGTTCAGTCTCTCGACTGTGAAGAGCGGGCACTCTACCAGAACATGCTTAACAGTCACAAGCACTTCACACGCGAAACATTTTGGTGGCGGTTCTTTCCTCAATAGATGTTCATGCGTAAGGCGAGTGTGGCCCAGTCTCAATCTGCTAATTATGACTTGATGGAAGCGATTTATTGCTTTGTTGTTCCAAGGATATAATGTAGCCTTGATTTCCTTAAGTTTGGAAGGTTTTTGAGACCACTGGTGATTCCACATTTCTACAATTTTGCAATGGAAATAGGATTTGAGGATGCTTTCATACTGATATTACATGCTGGATGTTCTACAGCTTCTCTGGCAAGTTTATCGACTATATCGTTTCCAGAAATCCCAGTATGTGAAGGAACCCATAGGAGGGTTACTGTCCTTTTATCTAGTTGTTTCATCTCCTCTTTAATCATATTTACCAGTACGTGATGGATATATATATTTTCGACAAAAAAATAAGGGAGTTGAGAGAGTCCGTAATTATTAAAAACTCTTTACCAGGTGTCATTTCAATGAAGGAAAGAGCTTTATAGATGGCATAAAGTTCTCCAGTGAGAATAGTGGCAAATTCATGTAAAGAAAATTTACAGGCGGTCTCGTTCGTTACGAATGCACATCCTACACCACAAGTTGTTTTTGAGGCATCAGTGAAGATTTTCTGGTGAAGTGGGTATTCAGATATTACAGTTTGGTAATCAGCTTGGATCAGCTGGGGATTTGTGGTTGCTTTGCTCATGGATAGTAGCTGAGTATTTATATTCGGTAAGGGAATACGCCATGGAGGAGTTCTTTTTGAAAGTTTGGATTGGATTTGTGGAAATTTTTGCATCTGTACGAGGTTGAGGGAAAGCATTTTTCGTTCATGAAATGGAATATTTGCTTTTGTAGTGGAAGTGACTGGGACGATGAAGGGTTGTCGAGTTTAATGGTCTTGTCGCCTGGCTGCATATGATAGTGTCAGTTCATATCTTCTAAGCTTTAAAGGTAACTTTCCAAGTTCACAGAGTAGGCTGTCAACCGGGCTTGTAATAAATGCTCCATAGATGATTCTGAGTGCGTGTTATGTATTGTATCCAGAGCTTTGAATCAAACTACGTTTGTTAATGCTCGCAACGACTGAAAACTTAGAATAAATGAAACCAAATAATTTCACAATCAGAGAATTAGGAACTAACTGCTGGCCAATCCCAAAGGGTCTAGATTCTTCTTATCGGTAGCTGAAGCTGTTAATCAGAACTTGACAACATCCACAAATATACCACTAACACAAGCGGATGGTTCAATTACAAAAACAGCCATAGAAAAAGCAAATCTACTATACAGGGTGTAACTGAATAAGTGTAAAACATTCAAGGAGGTGATTCCTCATCGAAAAAAAGATAGGATCTTTCATATAAAGAAACTTCATTGGAGCATCCCTTTATTTCCAATAGCCTGTTTCATTCTTAACAAAAAATATCTCTTGGGCTTTTCGCCCAAAATAAACTAGCAAAAAATTATTCTACAAACAATTACAGAGATACATCGTCATAAATGCGAAAATACGATACTAATCTATCTAGTAGGTCGCTATTAGCGATAGTGACAATTAAATTGGTATGACGCTGTCAGTTTGTGAATTTTCGAAATTGAATTAATACTAATTGTGTGTTGTTGTTCTGTTCTTAGTTTGTTACTTCAATAATTCAGTTGTTATTGAAATGGCATACACAAATGAGGAAATGGCTGATATGCATTAAGTTTATGGTCTGTCGCAGGGGAATGGGTTACAAGCTTCTAGAAGATATGCTGAAATGTATCCTCAACAGCAGCATCCTTCACATAGAATATTTGCTCGACGTCATCAACGATTATGAGAATATGGTTCAATAGACAAAAGAACGCAGGATTGTGGTCGTCATCGAGAAGTACGAACACCACAGCTTGAGGAAGCAGTACTCAATTCAATTGAAAAACAACCTACTACCAGTACTAGAAAGATTGCTTTCCAACTAAATGTTGATCATATGACGATATTTCGAATTTTAAAGGAACAACTCTTATACCCTTACCATCTGCAACGAGTACAGGCACTGTTTTACCGCGAAACTTTCCGAACCGTCTTGAATTTTGCAATTGAATGCTGGAAATGATTAGAAGAAATTGTGACTTTCTGAAGATGATAGAATTCACAGACGAATGTAGTTTTCCTCGGGACAAGATTATTAATTTTCACAATAACCACATATGGGCTGATGAAAACCCTCACGCTTTTGTCGAAACTAACTATCAAGAACAGTTTTCTCTCAACGTGTGGCTCGGAATTATTGGGAATGACTTAATTGGGCCTCATTTTCCACCTCCTTGATTAAATGGTGAGGCATACGTTCAATTTTCAAGAGAAGTGCATCCAGTACTGCTGGAGGAAGTTCCTTTGGGCATCAGAAGGGATATGTTTTGTTATGCATGATGGAGCTCCCGCTCATTTTAGTCAAGTAGCACGTCAGCATTCAAGTGAAACATATGCAAATCAGTGGTCGAGGAGGACCACAGAAGTGGCCCGCTTGATCTCCAGATCTCAATCCTCTCGATTTCTCTATTTGGGGCATTTACAGCATTTGGTTTATCGTACTCCTGTTCGCGATGTAGAGGACTTAAACCGCATCATCGATGCGTGCAGGTTAATCAGAGAGACTCCAGGAATATTTGAGCGAATACGTGGCTCAATGCACTCAATGGCTCAAGAGCCGACATCTAGACGCATGCGTAATGTCTGAAGGTAGACATATTGAACATTTACTATGATTAATGCATGTGTGTTTTGTTATTGAATAAATTAGTTTTGTTTATTACCCTTTAATTGTTAAATGCAGGTACTAACTACAAAATAACAATAAATCCAGTTCGCATTTATGACGATGTATCTCTGTAGTTGTTCGTAAAATACTTTTTTGCTGCGAACTGGTTTATTTTGGGCAAAAAGCCCAAGAGACATTTTTTGTTTAAAATGAAACAGGCTATCGGAAATAAATTTTTGAATGGTAAACAAATAATAAAAGTTACATTGGAAATAAATTTCAAGGGTTGCGTTTTCCACCCCTAACAACCGTGGGGTAAACCAAATAAATTACTGGCTTAATATCTTTTTGGTAGTACAAAACGTCAGGTTAATTTCAATATTGTGACTTTCAGTGTTTGTGAAAAAAATTGTTATACAAATTTAACAAGGGATGATCCAATGAAGTTTCTTTATATGAAAGATCCTATCTTTTTTTCGATGAGGAATCACCTCCTTGAATGTTTTACACTTATTCAGTTACACCCTGAATAGTAGATTTGCTTTTTCTATGGCTGTTTCTGTAATTGAGCCATCCGCTTGTGTTAGTGGTATATTTGTGGATATTGTCAAGTTCTGATTAACAGCTTCAGCTACCGATAAGAAGAATCTAGACCCTTTGGGATTGGCAAGCAGTTAATTCCTAATTCTCTGATTGTGAAATTCTTTGGTTTCATTTATTCTAAGTTTTCAGCCGTTGCGAGCATTAACAAACCTAGTTTGGTTCTCGAAACTGAGATTTTTGCGCCACTGCCGGTAGGCGAGATTTTTGGAGGCGACAGCTTGCTCGCAATTTTTGTTGAACCAAGATTTGCCGTTAGTAGGTCATTTCATTAAAAAGGAATATATGCATCCATGAATGATAGAATAAATTCCGTGACTTCAGGAGCACAAATTGATGGATCTTTAGAGCTGAAACAAACATCTAGGCAAGGGAAACTTTGCGCGGCTTAGATTGTTTCCCAACATTCGTCGGTAATTCACTCAACTTTGGTTTCTGTGAGTGCAAGAATATGAGGATCATTCGATCGCAGATGTTGGCGCACTGAGTTTAAATTTGAGTTGAGTCCTCTGATATTGCAGAAATCGATTTTGAAGTTGCTAGTGGCCCTTTCACCAACTGCAGTTACCATGCTATTTCCCTGTGGACTGATGTTAGAAAGACTCTGCTGACTGTTCGAAATAGTGGTTTTCGAATAACTTCTGCAGGATGATGCCTTTGAATCAGCACCCATCCGGAGTGGGTGGGAAATCGTTTAGAAACGATAGAATTGATTGCGGCAGTTGTATCGCCAACAGCATATGCAGGAATGACTTCAGTGAAGAATTCTGCACTGACACCTCCCAGATATAATCCAACGCCCTTCGTGATATTAGCCAGAGGAGTAGTTGTTTTTTTTTTGATAGGTGTCAGTCTATTAACCTACAGTGTAGGTAATTTGAGACTGGCCTGAATGAAATGTTCATTAGATAATTTGGAACGATAGTCGTTGCCGACCGATGTTTTACCTATTTCCAGTCCCCACGTAGGCTGTTATGGCAAACACTTGTCAGATCAACTACTTCCCTTTCTAATTCCATGACAAATAATGAATCATATCAAAGGAATTAAAGGAATCCTTGTGCAATGTTCCTCAAAAAACAGGAATCAAATTACAAAGGCCTCCTAGCTAAAACTAACTAGCAGAAAAGAACTCGTTTCCCTTATGAACATTGAATAACATCTGGCATATATTTGTGCAATGTTCCTCAAAGAGGACACTTTTGCAGTGGTACTTGTAAAAAAGCAATGAGTATTATTCTTCATTTAGTTGAGATTAACTACCTACGTTCATATGTTATTCATATGTTCCAATGCTATAGCATCTCATCAGGACCGGCTGGGTTGGACAAGCAAACCACTCATTTTCTTTTTGATTTTATACGTTTTATATGCAAAAATATTGCATTTTTATCCAGTTCTGAGCTAAGTTTGAAGTTGCAAGTTCCTTTAGCTCATCGATAACTGATTTTTCAAATCGATTGCAAAATTTGAACAAAACAGACAAGGAGCAAATAAAAATGTGGAACATTTTGAATGAAAAATTCAAAGCGTTTCATGAGATTCTACGTTACTACAAAACACCCATTTGATTTCCCACGAAATTTGTCTTACTGTCGAGCAGTTTATATGTATTATTCAGTTGTTGAGCAATGTATGAAATAATTGAATAGAACTGACCAATTCTTGATAAAAATCCATATTAAAACTAAAACCCTTTTATACTGAAAATCATACAATAAACCTTATTCATTAGTTTTATTGTTTGAAATATCAAACGCTGACGAATCCACTCGTGGCAGGTAATTTATGGATGCGCAGTAGTGCTAAAAAATTAAATTGTGAGACAGAAATATGAAAGGTTCCGACTAGAGTGAAACTATTTTAGTTCTCTCAGAGTCTTCAAATCATTTTATATAATATCAGACAATGGAAGTCCGAACCAATGAAATTCATCATGAAACATTGACAATCACCTTCAAACAAACGATAACTGGACTCATTCGTCGACAACCATCTTGGTTTTGAACAGGTTGGAGCTTGGCTCCTCCCTTACACTTACAGCTGGCGTTTGTCAGAAGGACATCTGGACTCATTCAAACGTCTTGATTTCAGACAGGTTGGAGCCCAGCTCCCTTACCCTTTTGGCTGATTCTGGACTTATTCCACCGATATCTGACTATTTATAGGTCATTCGAGTGCTTTCACCTATCCCCTCTTCCCTCTCTCCGCTTCATCGGTTTTAGCGGGAGCTGACCGTTTGGCGGGAGTTGGTCGTGTTCCATATGTTACATATGTTAGATAGCTCTACGCTAGCGTGGCTAAATGCGTTGTTGGACAACATATGTCCGGCTTCTTTGAATTTTCTCCTAAACCAGTGTTCCTTCTTGTGGATGATTTCAGCTGGAGACCACTCAATGTTATTTTGATGAGTCCAAACATGCTCTGCTATTCCTGTTTTGCTGGTTTCTTCCCACTGTGAATGTTTCTTATGCTCGTCAATGCGAACTTTCAATGGCCTCTCAGTTTCACCGATGTATGATTCTCCGCTCTCGCAGGGTATCCGGTAAATACAATTCTTGGAATCGCAGACCGCGTTTGGTGGTCTGGTTTTCGTGAGGCTGCTACGGATAGTGTTCCCAAATCTGAAGCAGGTTCTGATGTTACACTTGAACCCATTTCTTCTTACCCTTTTCGACAATCCTCTGATGAAAGGACATACATGTACGCCCTGGTTATGACGGCTTCTCTTCCTTGTGAGGCTCTTGCTGTCTTCTAGCCAAAGTCTGTCCCAGCATCACTTTGGAGTAACCATTCCGTTGAAGGTCATTTTTGATGATGCCTAGTTCCTTTTCGAGACCTTCCCTTGTATTACAGAGCCCAAAAGCAAGTCTTGATGATTCCTCTCTTATAGTCGATTGATGGTGATTGGATTCCTGGTTCAGATACTGTCCCGTGTCGGTTCTCTTTACCAGTACGTCTAGGAATGGCAATTCGTTGTGGACTTCCTCCTCCATTGTGGAATCGATGAAAGGACTTAAGTTTTTGATGTGCTGCATTCCCATGGTTCCATATTATGAAGGTGTCGTCCACGTATCTCAACCAGACTCAGGTCTTCTTGTGGGTTTCTTCAATGGCCAGAGTTCCAAACCACTCCATATATATGCTGGCTGTAACCGGTGAAAGTGGCGATACCATTGGCAGTCCCTTATCTTGCGTAAAGAATTCGTCCTTCAGTTGGAAGTAGCAGTATCGTACACAGCATCCTAGTAATTCCATGATTAGTTGTATCGATAAGTTTATTATATTTTTCAGGTCCTCATATTCAGATAGCTTCCTCTATATGATTTGAAGTGGAACACAATCAACTCTCGCCAAACGTTCAGCTCCCGCTAAAACCGATGAAGCGGAGAGAAGGAAGAGGGGAGAGATGAAAACACTCGAGGAAGCAATAAGTCCAGTTATCACCCGAAAACGATTGTGGAATCTTTCAATACTAGTTGTTACCCGCGACTTCGCCCCCGTAGAATTTGGTAGTTGTAGTACTGATTGGTACTATGTTGCAGTATCGCTGCTGTTCCAATGTTTTGACAGAATCAGAATCAACAAACTTAGGCGTGCGCAACGTTATAGAACAGTGCTTTCAAAAAATTGTTCTACAGCGCCATCTATTGGCGAGTTACAGAAAAATGTATAGCCTCAAAACCTTCTATATGAAAAATTACTTATACATGTCAAGTTTCATCACGATCGGTGAAGCGATGTAGAAGTTTATCACTAACCAACCAACAAACATCCATTTTTATATATTAGATTAAGCTCTGTTACGCCAGCAACGCAGAGTACGGAAATCGCATTTAGAAAATGCCAAAATTAGGTATTATTAGGTATTTTTTAGGTGCTTTTTAGGTACCGAAGTCAAAAATTAGGTGCTCTGTAACTTACACCGCATCTCAATACTCAAAGTTGCGTTGCTAGCGTTATGTGATGCTAGCAACGCAATGAAAATAATAATAAAATAATGGATGTTAAGGGAATACTATTAGGTGCTAATTGAGTGCTAAACGGTGAGGATTGTAAAATTGTCCAATTAATAAACAAAAGCTTTCAATTTCGCTAAACAACAGATCTACGAATCAGGTCTCTCGAAAACGAGGACGAATGCTCTATCAGGTATAAACTAAGCGTGGTAATAAAGTGCTAATTAGGTGCTTGCAAGAAATTTAGATGAAAAAGACCGCGAATAAGCGAAAAAAAAATTTGAGATACCTCATTTGAGAAAAAAAATTAACAATATGCAATAAAGTCATGAGATACTCGTAAACTAATACATAGACAATCAAAATAAAGTGCTAATTAAGTGCTCAATAGATATTCATAATAAACTTAGATTCTTTAATGCCTATGGGGCTCATGGACCTGAAAACCATCATGACTGGTGTACTGAGTTTTTATAGTATGTTATTTAATGAATAAGGGCAAGAAATTAAAGTGCTAATTAGGTGCTCACTAGATATTCACATTCATAGTGGAAAACCAACCCGTGTTAGAGATCACACGTTAAAAGGTAAGACCTCGTTAGTTCTTAGCTCGACAAGTTTCGATTTTTGAGGGTTATCGTTCGTAGGGGTGCGATAGCTGGTTAACGGAAAAAAACATATTTTAAACATTTTTTTAATGGTGGTTATCGGGTTCATAAGCCCCATATGAATTGTGGAATCTAGATTTACTATAAATATCTAATGAGCACCTAATTAGCACTTTATTCTCATACCCTTACTTATCGAGGAACGTACTGTAAGAACTGAGTCCATCAGTCATAGTGGTTTTCCATAATGCCCCATAGGCATTATGGAATCTTGTTTTACTATGAATATCTAGCTAGCACTCAATTAGCACTTTTTCTGATTGTCTATGTATTAGTTTACGAATATCTCAAGACTTTATTGCATATTGTTAATTTTTTTCTCAAATCAGGTATCTCGAAATTTTTTTTCACTTATTCGCGGTCGTTTTCGTCTTAATTTCTTGCAAGCGCCTAATTAGCACTTTATTACCATACTTAGTTTATACCTGATAGAGCATTCGTCCTCGTTTTCAAGAGACCTGATTCTTAGATCTGTTATTTGGCGAAATTGGAAGCTTTTGTTTATCAATTAGAAAATGTTACGATCCTCACCGTTTAGCATTCAATTAGCACTTAATAGTGTTCCCTCAACATTCATTATTTTATTATTATTTTCATTGCGTTGCTAGCATCACATAATGCTAACAACGCAACTTTAAGTATTGAGTTGCGGTGTGAGTTACACAACACCTAATTTTTGACTTCGGTACCTAAAAAGCACCTAAAAACTAACTAATTTTGGCATTTTCTAAATGCGATTTCCGTACTTTGCGTTGCTGGCGTAACAGAGCTATCATTTTAGACAATGGCAATCCGAACACCTTCAAACACACACAATGACATTCCGCAGCTATTTATATGAACTATCCGAAGGAAAATAATCACAAAATACATTTGTATGGAAGCGTTAATGGTACACATTAGTTTTTTTTTCATTTTCCTGACATCTAACGTGGAATTTTTGCTCAAAATCTGTCCATTATTTTTTGTTGTGCCCGTGGAGACTTTTGATGAGGACATTGAAAAGTTCATCATACCAAAAAGTCTGTAGAATTCACCGAAATCCATTTTTTCCAAGGTTTGTGCGTGGTCCTTTCAATGAAAATTTCTGGATCTTTTGTGATTTTCGTGATCATTTATTGTTCAGGAGTCTAATTCAATTAAAACTTCTGTTCAATGAAATGTTCTGTTTTCTTTTTAAAATCTGTTTTTCCGTTAATCAGCTGTCGCCCCCATACGAAAGACAACTCTCATAACTTGAGAAACTTGTGCGAGCTAAGGACTAACGAGGTCTTACCTTTTAACGTGTGATTCCTAACACGAACATGAATAAACCTTATGAAAA
>NW_019296610.1:0-10602 GCF_000500325.1 Leptinotarsa decemlineata | reverse complement strand
TGATCATCTTCAAGAGGAAGATTGAACTGAATTGGTCGTGATTCAGTATTCGTAGAGTTCACTTTTTTGAAAAGGCATTTAACGTTCAGTTTTATGAATCAAAATGATTCAGTGTTGTATTTTAGTGTGTTTTAAAACTATTGCAAATGAAAATTGAGCTTTTTTTCGCTGTGACATTTCATTGGTAAGTTAATTAAATATTCCTATGTTTACGTTCGAAGGCATGAAAAGTTACAGAATGGTATGGACTATATAATTTGTCTGAAGTTGGCAAGCAACTTATAATTTATATAGTGGGATTTGTAGTAAAAGTGCTCTTGAAATTTTCACATTGTCATCACTGCAGTGATAGCTTGTTTTCTAATAAAACCTACTCTATTTATACTTCATTATGGGTTAAGGACAGGATTAATTCAATTTATCCCGCTGTGTTGTTAAAACTTGCGAATTATGTAAAAACATAATCAAACAGTCCTGAAATTTATGTGATGGAAAAATATCGAAAGATCTAAATAAATAAAAAATGTTGTATCAGACTCTTGAAAATTTTATAATTGTTGATATTTTTAATGATTTTCGGGTTCATCAATTAGATAACTTTCCGCAGACCAACCAAATATCAGCATCAATAAGAGTTATTTCTGCTTCTCAAAAATATAGGGTTCTAAAGTTATACCAAATATCTCCTACTCGATCAATGGAATGAGGAAATTTTTCAACCAAATGTCCTTGAGGATAGTGTATTTTCATTTTGTCCCCGTAAGTTTAACGAACGGCGTTTTTTCTATAGAAGGGTAAACAAAACCCTGTACATAGACCATTCCAGAATAGTCCACAGTATGTGCTTTCAGAAAATCTAGGGATTGACTACTTTATTTCCATTGAAAATGTATCTGATTCTCGAGGGAAGTATGAAAAAATAATCAACTGAATCTATCTAGAATTTCTTCTAGAACTACGATTATAGTTCATTTTGTGATAGAGCAAAAAAATTATTTGAATCGATCTATTTTTCTTCTAATTTTGTTGGTTTCTTGCAGTAAGCGAATTTATTAACAAAATAGTACCCAACGTTTTATTTACTTTTGTGCTTTACACTCCTTTACACTCCCTCTGTTTTCTGAAACATCTCCTTCGAAAAATGAAAATGAAATGAAAAACCGCCATTCTCAATGGCCCCATTTTTTGACATTAATTTTCAGTATAACTGCTTAACCACCTGGTATGAGTATTCTATTAAAAAAAATATATGTTTGGTCTATCACAATTTATTGGACAACGTGTATATTGGTAATGATTATTGAAACATAGTTCATCAATCTCTACAATCTCTAAAACGGAAGCAGCTTTCGTCCACCCACCTATCGTTGATACACCCTGTATAGATATTAGATTCCATTTTATAGTAAAGAAAACTAATTTTGAAGAAACAAAGGGACATTTTCATAATGAATCAATTTTTTTTCAATGGACAATACATTTTTACATTTGTTTAAATAAATATTTAATATATTGAATATAAAACCTATCCATACCATTTACTTCAGATATGTATCAATAATATTTGAATGAAGGTATTATTGTTTTGATATGATATTCATTGGCATTCATTCCATAACTATTTATACGAATCTATATTTGTATCTAAGCTAATGTAAGTACGGATCTGCCTTTGGCAAACAATCTTCATTGCAAGCGCCTAGTCTTAACTCATGCGCATACCCTTGGTTTCTATTTCCATGGTGCGTATGCATACAAGTTAATGTCTCGTAACGTAACACCGATCATGACTTGTTGTGAGATGACATGTTTCGTAAGTGATTACGAAAAATATACAACATTACCCCGTCTCCACCAGACAGCCGTAACGTAACATGCTCTTTGTTGCGTTACAAATCATTTGTTACAAATGGATTCCCACCTTGAGAAGCAATATAGTACGAATGACACTTCGTAATTGTTTGAAAAATTTATTATTTTTCCTTTGGACTATACAGGAAGTGATCAAGAACATACGCGATAATTGGCTATTGANAAAGTTAACACTAGAACTAAATGTATTAATAAATCTGAAAATACGTATGAACTTCTGAATAATAACAAAAATTACTTAACTAATCTCCTATACGTATCAAAAAATTGGTATTATCTACATAAAATTGTAGAAGTAAAATATAACATGAAAAAATCTGGAACAATATAAATGAATTAACTTACACCAAACCAGGAATGAAATTGAAACATTTCGATATCATAGGTGACAATGAACTTCTACCACATACAGAGAAAGTCAACTATTTTAATGAGCTTTCGTTAAAATTGGGAAAAACATGGCCTGAAAATTTGAGAAACCCAAAAATCCCATTGTTGGAAACCATAAAACTTGTGTAACTCATTATTTCTTCAACCAATATTAAACAATGATCAATGTTATAACTGGTCTCAAAAATGGACCTGATGAAATTTCTGTTCATCCTACTACTTCTTTATTATACCGCTCTGTTATATCTTAAATCTAATTCTCGTAGTTGGAAAAGCGCCAGCCTCCTTCAAAGAATCAAATATATTTTAGTCGTTCCTCTAGGCCTTTTCAATCCAGAAATGTTGAGTAGGTTCATCTCAGTTTGTAAATCCATTGGTTTTGTGACTGTAATACAAGCTTTCTTAGATATTCACAATCCTTCATAGATTTAATTTATAGTTCTGTAAGATAAGCTGTGTGATATTTCTTTATCTGAATCTGAAATCTGAATTCAAAAATATCTGGAGTTGCAAAATGTCATGAACATTTTGATGAGTATTAATGTACCTGTGATGCACTGCTACAGCTTTGGTGTAGTAATGAATATTACTAGAGTTCTATCCCAACACCAAACCGTTATTATTAACACCTCAACACGTGTTTCAATCATCAATTGATCATCTTCAAGAGGAAGATTGAACTGAATTGGTCGTGATTCAGTATTCGTAGAGTTCACTTTTTTGAAAAGGCATTTAACGTTCAGTTTTATGAATCAGAATGATTCAGTGTTGTATTTTAGTGTGTTTTAAAACTATTGCAAATGAAAATTGAGCTTTTTTTCGCTGTGACATTTCATTGGTAAGTTAATTAAATATTCCTATGTTTACGTTCGAAGGCATGAAAAGTTACAGAATGGTATGGACTATATAATTTGTCTGAAGTTGGCAAGCAACTTATAATTTATATAGTGGGATTTGTAGTAAAAGTGCTCTTGAAATTTTCACATTGTCATCACTGCAGTGATAGCTTGTTTTCTAATAAAACCTACTCTATTTATACTTCATTATGGGTTAAGGACAGGATTAATTCAATTTATCCCGCTGTGTTGTTAAAACTTGCGAATTATGTAAAAACATAATCAAACAGTCCTGAAATTTATGTGATGGAAAAATATCGAAATATAAAACCTATTCATACCATTTACTCTAGATATGTATAGATAAATATTAAATAAAGATGTTATTGTCTCAATATAATATTTCGTTACATTCAATCCATAACTATTCAAACGATTCTATATGTGTATCTAAACTCACTTATGCGCATTCCTTTGGTTTCTACTTCCATGATAATGCCATATTCTCATTTTCGTTCAATGTTTGCTACTATTTCTTTCAGTTTCGTTACGTTCTGTCATCAAAAGTTTACCATTGACTCAATTCATGATATGTGCATCATCTCTTGTTAAACTATGATGTGTTGATTTGAATTTTTTTATATCTCGGTTTTTTTATATTATCCTGGTAGGTGTTGGAAATTTTTGATTTTGAAAGGTTTTGAGATATTACCAAAATATGTTTGATCGTGTAACACTGGATCAGTGTGAACACAATTTTTTTTTCATTTGTGTACCTCGTTTGTTGGCTTTGTTTGAGTTAATGACGATCTTACATAATTTTGGTTTTTGAAAACTGGTCAGACGTTGAATTCAAAATCGATTCGTCTTATCTTCTTATCAGGAAAATAAGGTATCACATTTGATAAAACAGAAATCGTGGTAGTAGCTATATAATTGTTGTTTGGTTCAATTTTCGATAAATAAAATTTCGTTTTGAAAATTTTGTATTACGGATGAAATCAGTTTTGCTCTATCATAAAGTGTTTTATTGATACATATTTGTTAGTTTGAATGCAAATTTATATATCTATCAGTTACTTCCTTGTTTCCTTTCTAAAAATACTTGTTTTCCTTTATTTCTTTCGTTAATTTCATCGTACGTCCTCTTTTATTCATGGGATGAAAAAAAATAAATTCATCTATGCCATATTGCCAAATTATAAATACATTCATTATCATATCTTCACAATTCTCCATAAAAATATCACTTACAAAAGGATAGAAAAGAGAATTAATTGTCATATTGAAGTGCTGTCGGTAAAAATCGTTTCCCAAATGAAAATATGATGTTTTCAAAGATACTTCTAGTATCTCAATTACGTTACTTGTTATATTGAACCTAGTCATCAATGAAATATCATTTGCCATCATTTTATAATATTCGGTGATGATCAAACTAACAATAACAAATATTCCCAATATATCTTCAAATTGGTTCGACGTAGTTTGATTTATTTAAAAATGTCACAACATACTGGAGTCCTTCCAAAGTCATTAATATTTTCTTCAGATAAAATACCTTTCTAGTGAACTATTTATATTTTGTGGATAGTTCTATGAAAATATAGCAGTTATGAAAACGATTTTATACTTTTTTCTGTCAATTGAAGAGTCAGATACATTTTTTATAAAAATTAACTCAGCAGCTCTTTCACTTCTGGCGCATTAAATTTTCATCAATTCCTTTTTCAGTTATTTGAAAAATGGATAGTTCTATAAAAATATATAGATAGGTATAGGGAAATATCAGGAAAAGTTGTCGGGCAATTGTTGGAGATTCCAAAAATAATATTATATACAGAGTGTTCCATTTGAAAAATCAAAGTTGCTACTGCTTTCTAATAGAAGCAGTAGCAACTGTTTTTGTTAGAATAACATAGTTATTCTAACAAAAACAGTACTACCATATAATTTCAGATTAGATACATCAAGTTTTCTGCACATAAATATTTCAAAAGGGGTTTTGTCAAAATTATTTTGTTTTATTACCCTATTGCTTAAATAGGCGCCTGTTCTAACACATTCTGGCCAATATTTTTTATCTAGTTTTGCATCAGTTAATAAACACCTATTCATGAGGGTGCGGTTATATCTCTCAGCTACCCCGTTTAATTCATGAGTGTAACTAGGACTTGGTCTCAACCATATACCGTTTTTTTTTAGCAAATTCACAAAACTTTTTATTTAGATATTCGGTGCCCCGATCACACCTAATTTCTTCAATTCGTTTTCCCGTTTGATTTTGAACTAATAATGAATATCTTTCAAAGCAATCAAAAACTTCTTTTGACCTTATACAGTATACTATAACTGATCTACTTAAATCATCAATGAAGGTTACAAAGTATTTTTCACCTCTATAACCTTCTTGATTTATGGGTCCGTTTACATCAGTATGCATAATTTCACAAAAATCTAGCTCTTCTTCTGTCACTATGAAATTTTAAATTTGCCATTTTTGAGGTTATACAAATTTCACATTTGATGTTTTCTTTCTCTGAGGAATTTGGTAACCCATCACATACTTGTGTCTTACACATGTTTGACAAGGAATCAAAATTGACATGACCTAATTTATTATGCCACTTTTCTTTTTCATTTAGAATAACAGAATTGTTAGAAATTAAATTAAATTCTACATTATCGCTCTAGCGATAACCTTGTTCTGATTATTAATGATTTCTAAGTAATTTTCTTGGGCCCAAATTTTGTGATTATTATCTGTAATTTTCGACATGCTCAACAAATTTTTATTCATGTCAGGAGCAAAATAACAATTATTCATTACAGTTTTAATTTCACTGTTACCTACTTTAAAATTTACAAGAATGGTTCCTACGGCAAGAACTTTAATAATATATCAATCACCTACCTTAATATTTATATCTCTATCTAGCCCTTTAACTTCTGAAAAATACTTATCGGTATTTACAATATGGTCACTGCAGCCACCATCTAACAACCAGGTTATTTTGTTTTTTTCAACAAATTTCGGTTCTACTTTTTCTGACTTCATTAGCATCACCTGGAAGCAATTTCCTTCTGACCTATGATTCTCGTTAACCTCCGCTGAATTTCCTGCTGATATTCTTCTTCCTCCTCTATAATTACCTCTATAATTTGGGCTTTCTCTATATCTACCTCTGTTTCCAAAACTTCTGCAGTAGCGTTTAATATGCCCGGGAAGTCCACATCTGTAACATTTCTGTTCATTTTCTTTTCTCTGGATGTATTCGTCATATCTGTTAGAGCTAGAAGCTTGTGAGTTGAATACATGGCCTTATATTTTAGTGCTCTTCTGTATTATTCCTTTTGAAATCTATCAACAGCTCTGACTTAACGTATCATCTTTTTTGTCCGCCATTTTCTTCCTTTCTATTTCTAGGGCAACTAATTCTTTTACTGCAATTTCTACTCGTTTTGCCAACCACGCTCTGCTACCATGTTAAATAAACGGCGTGAATCATATACACTAACTTTATTTGGCAGAAAGTATTAATTTACAAAGGTTCAACATAAACGTGTTCACTTAATAAACAAAAAATATAAATTCAGTTTTAGCCATTTTACTCTCTGTCTTATTACTGTCAAGCACACACTCACTTAATACAGGAGTGACAGGTAACATAGAGTTGATTCGAAAAGAACTATTATTTAACAGAGCTGTTTCGCACCAAAGCGCTGATGGAAAGAATAATGAAAGACCCAGTTGTAGTTTCAATTTGAAGATTCTTGGTCGAACAGCAGTCATTATGCTATGGCAAATATTCGTACAGACTAACTTTAAATGATCCAAATTATGATGTATTTTTTCAAGAATGACTTGTTTTAAAAAATATGACAACGATTCGGGAATATCGTTATTTATATCCTCAAACATTCTACGTGGTGGGGGGTACATCATATGGTCGAACACACAAGATTGACTTGTGATGTACTGTTTGGAACCTTTGGTGTAGTAATGAATATTACTGGAGTTTTTTCTTCGTTTTGCCAACCACGCTCTGCTACCATGTTAAATAAACGGCGTGAATCATTTACACTGATTTTATTTGGCAAAAACGTGTTACTATACAAAAGTTCAACAACATAAACGTATATTCTTAACAATCAAAATAATATTTTGAATTCAGTTTTGGTCATACTTGTTTATAACTAATCTTCATCCGTCAAACACACACACATCAGGCGGGAGTGACAGGTGACATAGAATCTGATTCGAAAAGAACTATTATTT
This sequence comes from Leptinotarsa decemlineata, assembly GCF_000500325.1. Taxonomy (NCBI): domain Eukaryota; kingdom Metazoa; phylum Arthropoda; class Insecta; order Coleoptera; family Chrysomelidae; genus Leptinotarsa; species Leptinotarsa decemlineata. The sequence goes on along the minus strand of NW_019296610.1, from coordinate 3,225 downwards.
AACACTTATTCATGTCAAGTTTCATCACGATCGATTGAGCGATGTAGAAGTTTATCACTTACCAACCAACCAACCAATCAACCAACCAACAAACATCCATTTTCATATATTAGATTCCATCAATAAATACACCCAATTATATTGCTTTTTTTCAAATATCTTCCATGTACAGACGGCCATCAATAACACTTTTATTATATGTTTTGATTTTGAGCAAACTACTGATACGACGAATAAAATGAAGATATCAATATAACGGCTTCCAATATGTTTGGATTTGATTATTGAATTCTTCCCACCAGAAACTTTACTGATTTCAACAGCTTTTTGATGATAGTAACACCTCAAATATCCAGAAAATTACACATTATACAACAGCATTTTTATATGCTCTAAACTTTTACCAAATAACTAACTTTGTGAAAATCATCTCCTGTTTCAGTTGGGAAGGTGAATAAAATGATATCAAAAAAGGATTCCACAGTTGAAGAAGTTCAGAAATTAGTTCATCTTGAAATTTTCAATCTATATCATCATCATTATCTCAGTTTGATGTATCATATCAAATTAGGAATGTGTAAGTTCTTGTGAAAGTTATCAATAAAGTCCAAATGAGCAAACAAAGTATTTTGATACAATTTTCTCATGAATCAAAGATGGACAAATAAAGGAAAACATTTTGTTTTTGGAAAATCTAGGAAGGTTACGGTTAACAGCCAGTCATGAAATATTCACATTGCATCTGTGACGAACGATATTCCAAATGTGAAGAATGATAAAGGAATTTGCTTTATCGATTTATTTAGCCAAACTCTCATCGCCAAAAAACCCGAAATTGGCAAGTCTACTAAATTAAACCGGAAGTGGTTAGAACACGTTGCAAGCCCTAGACCCTCAAGTAAAACGAAGCGACCGCTTCTAACTAATTAAAATGGAACAGAGAACACAGCCGAGATTTTAGGAAATTTGCCTACGTTCCAACATATTGGAGCGAAGATGGTGTTTTTCCGAAGATATACATTTATTTCATTAATTCGGATTTCCATTGTCTAATATTATATAGATTGATTTCAAATCCCCGAAAGAATCTATAAAAATTAAAAATATTAGCTAAAAAATAACAATTATATTAAGCAAAAAAACTGAAATTACAATAAAATAAAATACAAGCAACAATTTAAAATTGAACAACACAAAAAGAAATAAAAATTAAAGGATTTCAAGCCAAGTTACTTCGCGACGTTTCGATTGTTAGTATCCACAATCGTCTTCGGATGATAACTGAACTTATTCCTCCCAGATCTGACTATTTATAGGTCATTCGAGTGCTTTCACCTATCCCCTCTTTCCTCTCGCCACTTCATCGGTTTTAGCGGTACCACCAATAATAAAGCCACTGCAAGAAAAACAACATATTTTGTGAAGAATTCAAGGCATTTTGTCGAACTATTAGAGGCAATCGAAGTCACAGAGCAGGATTAACTTATCAGTTTAGATGTGGAAAGCCTGTACACCAACGTTCCTGTCGAAGAAGCACTTCAAATCATACAGAGGAAGCTATGCGAAGATGGGGACCTGAAAGATAGAAAAAACTTACCGATACAAGTAAACATGGGATTACTAGGATGATGTGTACGAAACTGCTACTTCCAACTGAAGGACGAATTCTTTACGCAAGATGAGGGAGTGCCAATGGGATCGCCACTTTCACCGCCCACAAGGAGCCCCGAGTCTGGTTGAGATACGTGGGCGACACCTTCATAATATGGAACCATGGAAATGCAGAACTAGACACCTTCCTGAAGTACATCAACAACGTAAGTCCTTTCATCACATTCACAATGGAGAAGGAAGTCCACAACGAATTGCCATTCTTAGACGTATTGGTGAAAAGGACCGACACTAAATGGCAAATATATGTATACCGAAAACCCACTCACACGGGACAGTATCTGAACCAGGAATCCAACCACCATCAATCGACTTGAGGAATCATCAAGACTCTAGTAGACCGTGCTTTCGGGCTCTGAAATACAAAGGAAGATCTCGAAAAGAAACTAGGCATCATCAAAAATTACCTTGAACGGAATGGTTACTCCAAAGTGATGGTGTAACAGACTTTGGCTAGAAGACACCAAGAGCCTCACAAGGAAGGGAAGCCGCCACAACCAGTACTTGTACTTCCCCACATCAGAGGATTTTCCGGAAAAATAAGAAGAATTGTGCCTCACGAAAACCAGGCCACCAAACGCGGACTGCGATTCCAAGAACTGCATACACATCGGTGAAACTAAGAGGGTAGATCATTCGCCACACTCTATTCTATATATACCTGATTTTTTCATTGTATCTCGCTTGGGTATATATCGTATATACTGCTCTGCAGTACATACAGGCCAAATCGGTAGAAATTTTGACGTGAGGCTCCGTGAACACGTCTGTTTGGACATAAATATCTACAATGTATGAACAACTTCAAGAATCAAAACACAAGTTAAGTGAAGATAACCTCAAAAACCTACACCTAGGTAATGAAGGATAAAATTAATTTGTTGGAAGCCATGGAAATTAACAAATCAATTAAAAACCAGAAATATATACCCGTAAAGGAGCAACTCGATTTATGTAGGTCTCCACTCTTGTATTTATAAGTTTATCAATCCCTATAATCTTCAGTGTTGAATTTTGAAGTTGGCACCCTGGTTCGTTTAACTACGTGTCCTTCTATTTTACCTAAAAACTCCCTATATAACCGATTTTTCAAATTTCACATTTCAGTTTTGAACTTAATGGGGTTGAAATCGAAACTGGTCGTATAAATAAAATTAACTAGTGGTAATTAGATAAAAGTGTTTCTATTAATTTCAATAAAGTGGTCATGAATTACCACAAAATAAAAAAGTTATCAATTTGAATCGCTTCTTTGCGCCACAAACTGATATAAAATGTGTTTATGATAAAAAAGTATTATTCAACTGAAATAATACTGTAATTTTTTCAACCTCATTTACCACAAGGTGTTTAGATATATTGGGCAACCTTCGGGGAGACCAATATCGAACCCTGTCCCCTCAATAATGATCCTAGGTTCGGCAATACCCCAGATAGTGCTGTTTCGACTTATGACATTCTATATTTGTGGTTCAGCCTAGCACTACTGATGGAACCTGCGGCAGGTTGGGATAGCACTGCCCGGTGTTGATTCACGAATGTGAAGGGTCTATG
>NW_019296609.1:0-10625 GCF_000500325.1 Leptinotarsa decemlineata | reverse complement strand
AGGATTGAAAAAAAAAACAAGAAAAATTGTAACTTTCAAAAATATTATTGTTAGAATGAGTGTGATTTTTATGCATTCAGACAAATAAAATTCACTGAGAAGATTAGTAATTCAGTTATAATACAAAAATCAATATTTTCACATTCAAATGAAAAACACCATACCTTAATTTATCATATATATATATACATTGTGACCAGATTGGTATTCATTCATGCTTATTTTATACATATCTATATATTGAAAATATTTTGATAATTTTCAGTTAATATTAAATTTACCACAGAAATGAGACTATTGTGAGTATGTTAAATATACATGATTTCGAGAGAATGCCTATCAAAATAAATGACAATACAATACAAAATTGAGAGTATCGAAGAATTCCACGTTTTCTTCACTGAAAGAATTATAGATACAATTCAACCAATATTTTTATATAAAGTATATAAACTACAAGTCTTATTAATTCTCACTGCAACTTCATGAATTTTTGAATGTTTCAATATTCTATTGAATTGTCAAAAACATTTGATACAATAAACAGACTTTAAAGCTATAAATATTAATATCTTTCAGGGTAATTGAACTAAGCAATTATTAATCAGCAAAAAAAGTTCATTGCAGCAGTTTTTTCGTTGCAAAAAAACAAATATTTTTGCATATTCGTATATAAATGAGTGTCTTAAATATATAATCGAGATATCGTCATTATCACATGTTTTTAAAAGTATGGATTTATAATGAAACACTTCTTTTCAAAAAAATTTCACGAAGAACGTTCCTCTCAAAAGTCATATCCAATGTTTTTATCGCATAATTAATGATGATGAATTATGAGTACACACCACATTTTCACAAAATATTAGCACACTATTACACCGTCTCACTTTATACTTAGGTTTTTGATGAGTTGGGATTTCGGTAGGAGGAGAGGTAAAATTATAAATTAATGTAAAAATATAATAAAGTTCTTTATTTCTGTGAAATAAAAACCAAATAATGTGAATTGAAAATGAAAAGTACGGTTAACAACCGTATAATTTTTTGTCATACTATAGGCTCCTCTTTTTTAAAATTGATATTTTGGGATGCACAAAAATCTCTAGTTATTGGTAGACAGTTGAAGTACGAACAAACTTTGCAATCATAAACAGGAATTATATAAAACAAGAGAACTAAACAAATAAATAAAATCCAAGCTGCAGCAAGGCAGACCCAAATTAAAAATATTTTCTTGTGTCTGTCATAATTACCAAATGATATAAAAGGTAAGAAGGCATAAGAAAGTAAAAATCCAAAAACAAAACCAAATAAATGGGCATAGTTGTCGACCCAAGGTAAAAGACCAACAAGGAAGAGGGCGGAAGTTATAGAAAGAAGTTTACACAAAGCTTGGTGTGGATGTTTCAACATTGGCCACGCATTCAAGACTTCTACTATGAGACATGCCAATAAGCCAAATTGTGATCCTGCTGGTCCAACCTGAAATAACAATTGAAAATTAAGTATAATAATAATAATTTTTCTGTGTAGGTATATACGAGACTGGCTTGAACATTTAAAGTTAATTTCTTTAGATTTGTTTACAGCCGGTCTTCAAGCACTGACTAATAAGAAAGTTTTTCTTCCTTATTCAGAGGAATCGGGCAAATTTCGGATATGCAGTTGGTTAGTACCTCGTCCATTCCTGAATTGTTCAATATTTTGTATACGAAAATCATTGTGAAATATAATAGTCTTTGGGAAATGGATTGCCAATTTAAAACATTAAGCATGAAAGTAATAGGGGTATTTCTACGGCACTTCAAAATGATTCTCATATCTTATAATTGAATATTTTTCAACATAATTAACTCCAAAAGATTCGAATAAAAAATTAGTACAAAAGGTATTTCATCAATAAGAAACACTGTTAGCCTAGATCAAGTATTGCTTGTGGATTGAAAATAAAACAAAGTTGTACCGAAGATAAAAACAACTTACGTCAGCTCGATAGGGTACAAATATGGCGCTTGCTAAATTTCCTGCCACACCAGATCCAATGTAGATGATACCAATCCTCAAACTACCAGTCAATTTCTCCAGGTCTCTCATCAAGAAATATTGGATCAGAACAGTTATGAATAATTGTAGAATACCAGCATGCAGAAATAGTGATGTCCATAATCTATAGAACTGGTCAGGTACGTCAGGAAAATAGAACGGTATCATTCCACATACATCATTCAAGCAAGAAACCTGAAAAATAAATAACAAATAACCAACGAAATCCGGACAAAGTGATGATGATGAACGTAAAATTGAGATAGATATTTTGCTCGCCTTCCTTCTGAACAACAACAGGCTTTTGGGATTCTTAGCGGCAACAAATTGCAGATAGTTCAGTATTTTTCAAGCTCAGGAGATCAATTACCAAGGTATAACCACACCTACAACCCTGCAGTGAATGGCAGAATGAATTATTTATGAAAAAAATGAGAAAGCAAACTCGAAATTTTGCTTCATTACTATACAGCTTTTACTACCGTTTTGATACTCGAATGTTCGCAACTTTTGGATAAGGTTTAAATTTTTCGGCATATTTATGTTTTTGTATCGAATTCCTATACAAGAAAGAAATACAGTTACTAAATTTTACTTACTTGCGAGCAAAGTGATGCTTCTTCATGAAAAGTCCCTCGTACGAAATCACAATATTCTTTGGTAACAATTTTGCATTGTCCATGAATTCCCATGCAGCAGGGATGTCCAATAACCTCACATACCATATGTTCTGCCAACTTGTCTTTGGGTAAATTTTTCTGGATAGAGAACTGGGTATTTGTTTTGCGACATATCGGCCATTTAGTAATATCGTCAGGCCATTCATAAGGATGTACACTTGCAGGAGCATCACAAAACCTATATAAACAAAAAATATATTTCTTGAGTTCCTACCAACTCTAGTGCTTTTAATTTGTTTTCTCATCATCTGTGCCATTATGATGCTTTCACAGTTTCTTTGAATTATTTCATGAAAAGAGCCTTTGAGACAGTAAATAGGAAAAGACTCCTGCTTAAATTGAGAAATTATGGAATATCCGGTATTATATTAACAGTAGTAGCAAATTATAAAATAACATAATCTTCGCACCATGAAATGAAAGGGGAAGAGAATCTGCAGAATTTATTGACAAAGAAAAAACAAAGATGACGACATGCCAAAAAGGCACAATCGTTAGTCACGTGCAGAGCATGTGATTGTGTAGGGTGGGGGTGGCTGCTTGCCGGTATGGTAGAAACTATTCGTATTGGCAAAAAAAAACAAACATGGTGGCCCTCGAAACGAAGCGCGAAGCCTTATCTCAGTTATTAATAGTCGAATTGTAACGTGTTTAATCTAAGGTAGAGAGTTGATGAGAAAAACGTTACAACACCAGAACTGTGATACTTTTATTGACGCGTGACTAAGTTAACATCATCAGGAAATGAAATGGAGATTAGAGAAGCCNCTCGTCCACCATTGGAAAGGAATGCTGAGTTGAGCTTGAACTTATCTTTTAACTGTTGTTGAAGTTGTACTTTTTCTACTATCATGGTTTTTACAATTTGTTTGATATCTAATGATGCCTATATTTTACGATTGGAAATTACCCACTGTTGGGGGTAATTTAGGTTAGGTGTCAAAAAAGAAATATAAGTTATTATTTTCTTTGCATTTCATAAGTTTTAAAAAAGTTCTGTAAGATTAGTGATGATTCAATTCAAATTCAATGTCACCGATGAGTCGAAAATGAATGTTTAATAACCTCAGGTTGTTTTTCAAGAAAAGTTTTATTAATATTCTAATCACGTGTAAATATTTTAAATGAATAATACAATAATATGTGTAAACTACATTTATGTTTGGTTCAGTACTTAAGAAATGAAAAAGTAATTTATTTGTACTCATCAGTCAGGTCTAAACGAATTTTTTTTTAAGATGGTCAAGATTTTCAAAATACCAATTATTCTGAAATAAAAAATCAAAAATATAAACTCACTTTGGATCTAGGCCACATACTGAACCAGATATTCTGCCTCCAGGTCCAGCATCTCCCATGGACCATTTTTTCCATGTAGAAATTGTTTTCTGGAATATAAGTAGTGTTGCAACTGAATTTTATTATTATTCGACTACAATCATGCAAACAAATTGTTTTATAAAATGAGAAGATGCGAAATTAGCCAATAGCAATTCTGTCCTATCAAAAAACATTTCCGATTTACAAGTAGGCTTGGAAATATTTGAAAGCATTGCTTTTGAAGCAAAAATGACGGACTATAAAAACTACAAAACAGTTTATATACATAACTTACCGTTGGTCTGAGTCCTCTTAACTAAGCAAATTGAAAAAAAAAAAGAAATTGACATAAGATCCATATAAAATAGCAACAAATAATTTTTATGTTATATAAAGCTTGATGAAATTTAGAAAGTATTCTGGTCTTGGTGATACGTTTTTTTTAACGAATCCACAATCAAAAGTAAAGACATGGTAAATAGACAAGATACTCAATAGAGAATCCCCGTTTAATGGAAGAAGTCAATAACCAAAACAGATGGTCGATAAATGTTTGGGGGGGGGGGGGCATGACTGGGGATCAGGCCATAGGACGATATTTCTTTGATGGGCCTCTGAATGTAGAATTTGTAAAGATTTCCTCTGAAATGAGTCATCAAATTTGTTGTCTTCAAAGTTCGACGCTTTGCCATCATCTCAGATGGCAAATGAGACGTAAATGATTTCTCATTACTCTTTTACCAAAGGAAATGTTTATTACTGGAGTTTTTTCCCAACACCAAACCGTTATTTTAAAACCTCGACACGTGTTTCGATCACCAAGTGATCATCTTCAAGAGGAAGGTCTTCCTTCTTCTTGTATATGTGAATATCATTCAATTTATATTACACTTAGTAAATTCTCAAATTCATGAATGTTTTTCAGCTTTGGTAATTTTTTATGAACTAATATATGGTGTGGTCCATTAAATTTGCAACAAATTAAACATTTTTTATCAATTAGACCGCCAAAAGCCCATGACAATCGAGCATGTACTTGAAAATGTACTTGAACGCCATGGAACATTGTTGAAACAGCTAGAACAATAATGTAAAAGAAAAACTGAAGAAAAAGCATTGTTGCATTGCCAGAAGAATAAGAAATAAAAAGAAAAATGGAATGGAAAGAAGACCGAGAAATGTTGTTCAAACAACTAGAAAGACATCAGTATTTGGAAAAGCAAAAAAATTTACTTTTTATGAAAATGAGTGGGAGTCAAAGAATTTTCCAGAAGATGAAAATCGAAAAAGTCGAAGGTGAAATATTTGAAGAGAGAAAAAGAAGTTCAAAGTGAAGTCTTAGGTAAACTGCAGAGTTTCAGTGATCAAGTGAAATATTTTGAAGAAGAATTGGGGGAGATTAAAGAGCGGTGTCAATGAGAAGAAAATAAGAAACTGGGCAAAAAGGTGAGCTAACTAAAAGACCAACTAGATTATACCCACATAGCCAGCCATCCCATTTCACTCCAACATCAGGGACATGATAAAGTAAAAACTGTTGTCGACCACTCATTGTGGGCCATGTACCGTCGACAGATCGAGGCAGCATCCAAAATGAATGGCTAAAAGGAAGAGGAAAAGCCCACTGCATCAGTACTGGTACTGCATGGTCAGGCACTGTCGCAGAAATTCAGTTTATATTCATGTATTGCAGCATAAAGTCTAGCACAAAAAAGACCAATGAGAGCTTCAGAAAGATCCTTCCGCCAACTTCCATTTGCAGAATAGAATGTCCTCATATTAGATTGTCTCTATGTCATATTCACAAAACAAGAAACACACTTTTGAAATATCATGATGTGCACTCACATCAAATTAGATCTAACAGCTGGATCTATCCTTGACTAGAGATCTGGTGTCGAAGGGATCGACTTCCCTATGTACAAATGTATATAATGAACTGCCAGAATAAATCAAAGTGAGACAACACTGCAGATACTTTTGTAATCTGTATATTGAGTAGTAAAATTGTGAGTTTTTTCACCATATAATTTTTTGTAATGTTACTAATTTATTGTGATTGACATGTCTTGTGCTAAACAAGGTTTTGGATGAAATAAGTGATTGATTTTCTTAACATTTTCCCAATTGTCAGCTTCATACAAATGTTTCTAAAGAAAACGTTTTTAAAATAAAACAAATTTGTATATATAAAGACGTTTCAATACTACAAAACTGCGAATGACGCCAATTGGCGGCATCTGGTCATTCTACTTTGTGCGAGTGACGCCTTATGGCATGTGTTTCTCTCAATAAATGTGTTAGTATTCAGTCCGCATGAACAGAGGTGGTTGTATTTCAGTTCGCACATTTAAATAGTATTGTTCAAGAAGATTTTCGGGGTGGTTCGTAATTTCGTGAATTTTAAAACTTTCTACAGCCTATTAAAATATTAGTGAAGTAGACAATAATCTGGCAGGTCCTTCAGGTGTTAAAAGACCTAAAGTGACAATAAGAGATTCAAATAAGCTAACAGTTGATGAAATGTTACGGTTAGTGGACTGTTCAGATGACGAAGATGAAACTTTTGAGCTAAGTTCTGATGATGACCTTGAGTCAGAAAGTGAAGGGGAAAAGTTTTTCGTTTATTTTTATTGTTTTGTTTTCTGTATAAAGGTGTTTTCTGTTTGCTATAGATAATGAGGCAGAAGAAATAATCGACCAAGAACACCAGGTAACATTCAATACTGACAAAGAATATTGGCGAGATATTTGTTCCGGTATGAAACATTTTCCTTTTACTGAAACCAATCGAATGCTTGTTGATCTTCCGACAGAGGCGAAACCCTACGATTATTTTAGACTTTTTGTTGATAATGGGTTTCTTGAAAATATCATAATAGAAACGGATAAGTATGCAGAAAACTTGTTTTTGTCAAGAGGTGGTAACGAAAGGTCAAGGATAACTGATTGGAAAGATCTAAAAGAAGAAGAGCTCCTGAAGTTTATTGGTTTGGTGTATCATATGGGCAATGTGAAACTGAACAAACTCCAAGACTATTGGAGGACCAGTTGGCTATTCAGTTTCAAATATTTTTGGGATCACAGCCGGGATAGATTTTTGATGATACTCAGGAGTTTGCATTTTTCTACGAATCCGGATCCAAATCAACCCGAATCAAACGACCGTCTGTATAAAATTAGACCATTTATTAATTGTTTCAATGAAAAAATGAAGGAACTATATTATCCCAGAAAAAACCTCTCTTGGAGGAATCTATGGTTTTGTGGCGAGGTAGACTATTGTTCCGGCAGTACATCGCAAATATAAGCGACATAAATATGGACTGAAACTGTTTATTTTGACAGTGCCGAATGGGCTAATACTGAATTTGGCAGTTTACACCGGCCAATTGGATGAGATGGGCGGTAAAGGCCATGCACAAAAAGTTGTTCAGCACGTCGCAAAAGATTACCTCAACAAAGGACATTCTATTTATATGGATAATTATTACAATAGCTGTCAATTAGCTAGAACCTTGATAAACCTTAAAACATACTGTACTGGAACTCTACGCAGTGACAGGAAAGGTGTTCCTGTTGAAATTTTGAAAAGTAAACTGAAAGTTGGGGAATCAAAGCCCAGTATTCAGATGGTATAATGATCGGAAAGTGGAAGGATAGAAGAGATGTTACCTACATATCCACAGAATTTGAAAACCAAATGGTAGAGATAACTAATATAAGAGGAGTTGCTAAACAGAAGCCTTTACTATTTGTGGAATACAATAAATACATGGGCGGAATAGATCGTCAGGACCAGATTAAAAAAACATTAGAATAGCATACAGCCCCAAACACCTTATTTAAAAAAATAAACATGCCCCGCACAGGAGTAGAGTCCTTAATTATTTTACACAGTGAATGTGTTTCTTTGAATTTTATAAAATGAATCTTCTTCTCGTCTTCAACTTGACCTATTGACATTAATTTTTATCGCAGTCGCTCAAGTGTAGAAGAGAAAATTATAAGAGCATTTGTCCTTAATGGTCCAATCCATTAAATGCCTTTACTTTTCATTTCAGTTCCCGGCCTCAACAAAGTCTGCAAAAAGATGAATATTGATTGTGCAAGTGCTATCGTTGGTTTTGATTTTCATGGAGGTTGGAGCCATCCAACCTATGATGGATTCATAGTCTGTAAAGAATTCGAAGACAAGGTGGTAGCTGCATGGGAATTGGTAAGAATTTTATTGAGTCATTTCCTAGTTTTGTCTTAATCCGAACAATACTTTCCAAGGAACAAGAGGAAATGGAAAAGAGGGAAGCCGAAAAAATCGATAAAAGAGTTTATGGCAATTGGAGAAAGCTCATAAAGGGTTTGTTGATACGTGAGAGGCTCAAGGTCAAGTATGACTTTGGTGGTGAGAACTCGTCAGAAGTACAAAAGGGAAAGAAGTCACAATTGAAAATAAACAAACGTAAAATTGTTAGCGATAGTGAATCTGAATAAAAAATTTTTACTTATCATGTATGTATGTATGGCCTCATCAACATGGTGCAGGCAAGTGTAGAGTCAGGTAATACCTGGTTACTGAAAACGGGAAACAACACATATGCACAGAGTCACCAACAGGAGCATATCTGTGATTTCAGTTAATGGCAGTTCAGATCTAACATTCCAAGGAAACAACTAAAATGACTACTATAACTACCTGCGTGACATCTGGGTTCAGAAAATGAACACTGAAATATGTTAACGAATTTGTTTGACATGAATAAAAAAATCTTACAAACATAACACCGCGCTGATAAGGCCAAGCAAGCTGATAAGGGTAAGCAGCAAGCGAGAAATGTGTACCCTTATCACACTATATTTCCAATATTTCGATAGTTATTATTATTATATTCAGAGAGAGCTACAAAATATTTGTGAGATTAATATATAAGAATAATAGAGTCACAACTAGCTCTATGTGCCAATATGTCAAAATTTTAGGACCATAATATTATAGTCCGTTCATAATTTGTCGATAGCACAAAATGAGGGCCCAAGTCATAAAACGGTCGTAAAACTCGTAAAATCATAGGCGGAGGTTCCTGGGGTGTTTATTCATTAAATATAAAGCTTCAGTTTATATTCGAAACTTGCCTTGTTCAGCATGTTTAGTTTGTTGGTGGGAGGCATGAAAGTTAGATGTGTTTTGCATGTTCGGCGATTTGAAAATGGATCAAAGATTTTGCATCAAATGCTGTGTGAAAAATAGAACCAAGTTCTCAAGAACACTGGAAATCTTGACAGTGGCATACGGTCATTGTTAGGTTAGGGTTAGGTCCAAAGTGAGTGGGTCTATTCGACCCTCCACCGCAACCCGCAAGGGTTTATTGTGGCTCACACCTATTCTCACTCACCAAATAAACCCAGCTTCTTAACGAAGCCGATTAGTTTGTATGGTGAGTGGTCTTTCAGGTCAGATGGTAAGAGTACGGCTCTACCGTACTCTAAAAACCTGATTCGATCCCCAGCGGGGCAAGCACAAAGTATATGTTCTGTTAATAAGGTAGTCGGATAGTCAAGTTGCAAGATTCCCACTTTGATACACACGACAACCTTCCCATATGAGGGTTTTTGCACGTCAGCTACACCTGACGATGCCTTAGATTCACCCGTGCAGGGCTTTTTCGCCTCTGGTTTTGGTGAATCATCACTTGAACTCAAACGTTTGCTAACCTACTCATGGGGGTTTTGTTCCCCCACCTGAGACAGATTTTGCGTGCGCCGCAATTTGGTGCAAGGCGGTTTTATAACGTACCCCGCTCTTGAGGAGACGACTCAGTTGTTTCCTGGCTTCACCACCAAATATTTTTTTTAAGGTTCAGTTGTTGGATCAGGAGTTGAGGAGTTAAGAAGCTCTTGCTCCTGAACTAAATTTACAGGGAGGTCAGTTGGAGTCGTAAACTCGACATCCATCTCCTCTGTAGACTAGCTCCTGAATTAAATTCACAAGGAGGTCAGTTGGAGTCGTGAACTCGACATCCATCTCCTCTGTAAACTTGCTCCTGATCTAAATTCACAGGGAGGTTAGTTGGAGTCGTAAGCTCAACATCCATCTCCTCTATAGACTCAGCGTCAGAAAGAATTTTTAAGTTTACTCTGTCCATAAAAGTTCCACGAGTTGCTAGGGAAAAAAGGTCAATCACGGCAGAGCTCCGCATTACCGTGACAAGGCGATGCTACGACGAGACGGCGCCTAGTATCTCGAAGGTGTCATTCATCCTCTCGGCACGAATATACACATCTTAGGATTAAGCCATCATTGGGATGTCATTCAGTTAGGGAATGACAGAGCCACAAGTGATTCTGTCATTCCCGTATCCAGCGGGGCTACGTGGAAGCAGGCATCCGATGGCCGGTTTGCTCAACCCCCACACCCAAGCCAATGCACTCGCCGAAAACAGCATGCACAGTGGTTCTGGCAGTGAAAGATGAGCAAGGGCAGCCAACCCGCCACGGTGATTGTACACTCGTCGTTGCTTGTTCGTAATTTTTCGGCCAAAAACAACACCGTAATCATTCCCCAGCCCCCTTATTCACAAGATT
>NW_019296608.1:0-10640 GCF_000500325.1 Leptinotarsa decemlineata | reverse complement strand
GCAAAATGATTCCAGGACATTTTGAAATTGGAAATATCGATCTGGGTGTTGGACCCTTTTCTAAATGTCAACACAGCAGGATCACTCCTACTGGAAGAAGAAGTCATAGAACTGATAACGAACGAGCGGAAATTTGGTCATTGTGGTCACCAGAATTATGAATTTTTCACAATAACTTGTTGAAGAAACGCAGCAATTGTCAAAAGGAGAGTGAAGTTTCGAAAAAAATATAAAAATTCACAAAATTCCATATCGAGAGTATCAACAAACTCAGCTTCATTTCATTTCAGCCCACCTCCTCACGAAAAAGTTTTATCACTCCTCGAATTATTCGAAAGATACAACTCCTAATCAGAATCAGTAAATTTTCCACCATGAATCCGTTATCCACGTCAAAGATCAACATGCTGGAAAGTAATGTTTGCGATTCGTAACTATTTGCAGCATAGGCGATTTTCTGGATACTGTTTGCTGTGCGGAATGCCAACAATAGCCGGCAGCCATGAACTATCCGCAATATAACATTAATTAGGTGTAGACATGGCAGAGGCGCGGTGAAGCGTCTTTGATCGCTGCTCTCANGATTCTTGAAAAGAGGTCCAATGAAGGATATTCTATGAATATTCATGTTATAATATCGAATTAAAACTCAAACATTTTCTTTTATGATGTCAATGGGTTTTTCAATGGTTTTCTTAATTTTCAGAACAAGTCAATTATACAAATTTTGACCTAATTTTAATGACTGTCTGACTTTTATTGTGCGACATCATCTCCTTTTTTGAGCTCTTTCATACCTATTATTTTTGTAATTGTTTTATGTACAACTCAAAATGACTTGTGTAAATACTCTTGTATCGTGGCACCAATAAAGACTCATTTGAATTTGAATATATCCAAAGACATTCGTACGCATTACGAACATACATTAGTATCCATTTGATATCCTGAGTATATCTTAGTAGATTCTAACCATTTCATGACGCTGTGTTCTATTGTCTACTTCCGATACAGGAACGCCCATCCCCGTCGTTATAATTCTCCATTGATTTTTCTTCCAGATACCTCTTTTCATAATAATTCAATCGATGAAATCTTGACAATGAAGTAGTATATGAAATATATATATGAAATATATTATATGAAATAATGAAAACACGACTTGTGAGTGACATAAGTATATCATAATAATTTTCGATGTCATTCTTTTTCGAATCTCAAGCACATCTCCGTAATTGGTATTTATTGAATATGAAAAGACGAAAAAAAAGCGAATAGAAGATCGATAGAAGACTCAATCTACGAAAATCGAAGAAAACGAGATGACCTGGTCCGCTGCAAGATAACAGAACGCGACTCGTTCCATTTATTCCACTCCAGTTTTCGCTGCAATGTACTCAGAATCATTATGAATTCAACACCAAGGAGTTCTGTGTTGATCCACCTAGGTCTCATTAGTGGTGCTAGGTTCAATCAGGAATGCATTGCTGGAATCAGCTGTCCTTGAACGACTAGCTCCTGTGAGAAAAAGCGATAACAGTTTCCATAACAATGACGATATCTAATCAACAGAATTGGGGAGTTGATTGTGTTTGGCAATATATATGGACATGAATAATGGCATTGCCTTTGATGTCCTAGCCCGTAGGTCTTACATCAGGAATTTTCCCTCTATCTAACGACTCCGTTGCACTGTAACTTCTACTTCTCCGAACACACCCCCCCCGTACCACCGGCACATGGCGTCGGCCATACGGAGAAACGAATCAGCGGGGTAGAAGATCCAATTCCTTTATTTCTCAACAGTTACAAGACTATCCCTACACTATAGTATATCAAGTAAACATTGAAACTAACAATTCTAGCTTCAGAATAGAGACATACATGAAAAACCAAACAAAAATCTACATTTCTACATGACATACTTTTCTTCTTCATTCAATTTTCCCAACCCATGTATCCCAAGTGAAAATCATCATTATCGCACATCTTTGGAGATATATACAAGAACGCAGTTACGTTTCCCACCATGACTGGAGAGACCATAATCCCCTCTTCCATGGTTAACGTACATCAGCTATCCTTCCATTTCTTTCCTCACCACGTTGTTCGCCCAATCATTCACGATTCGTATCCATTCATCCTTTCCCATTTGCATCCTCCAACATAATTTCACCATTCACCCTTTTCCTTTCAGTTCTGTCCCCATTCATGCATATATCAATCACGTGTTCTGCCGTTTCAGGCTCCCCCATAGTCACAGGGAAAGTTAACCTCTGGACCCAAATTGAATCTTGCCAGGTATCCCGGAAAGTTCTCATATCCCGTAATCAGTTGGATAGCCTTCTGTGACAGATCCAATAATTCATATCCGACTGTTATACAAAATCTGTAGAACAGCCGCCCAGTCGCACAACTCTTCCATTCCCTTTGCCATTCTCTCCTGATATTCTCTTTATCCTCTTTCTCTCTCTATGCGCCGTTCTCAGGTTCCATGTGACCTCTGCTTTGTCCATATCCTTGGTAGCTTCCCATATAATCTGGGTACGTACTCTCCTAGCATACCTCTCCTTGATCATCCGCTGAATCATTGCTGCCCTTCTGCTCCTCACTTTTTCTGCTTTTACTCGTTCTGTAGCCATACCAGAGTCACTGATCACTTTCACGCTCTCATCCATGCCCCACATGCTGATCACTCGCTCGATCGCAATCAACTCTGCCTTGCTGCTTTGTCCGGCGATCCTTTCATTCCATATGGTACATTCATCCTCTCCTCTTTTATATGTCCAGCCCCTCCATTCTTTCACCCTCCACCCTCGCTCCTGCATTCACTTATACTTCAATCATTCCTCCATACCCCATCTCCGCGAGCAATGCCCCTTGCATGAATGGAAATATATTATCTACTCCTGTCACTCTGTCATCCACCTTCCTTGTCCCATTTACTCTCTATTCTTGGTATCTGGCCTATCTTTATATCTGTAATAGCGCTCTTCTAGTAGTGACACTGAGTGCAGCCGTTGGCGTCGTTCAGTATGCCCCACTTGAGGTCAACAGCAAGGGCCTCTGTGCTGCACTCAGTTGTGTCTTCACCCTAATATCATGCACTGTATTTCCCCATACCTGTACTCCATACAAAGCCGCAGGTATGGCTACCCTTTCATATATCACTCCTACACATTTTCTCTTCCGTCCAATGTTCTTCCCGGTCCACCTCCTCATTTTTCTTGCCAGTTTACTCAGCTTTTTCCTCACTTACTTGTGATGGTTTATGAACAGTAGTTCTGAGTCCACTATAATTCCGAGGAACCTGCTCGTTTTCATTTCAATACTTCTTCCATCTATACCTAGAACCGGGAGTCTTTTTCCTAGTGGATATGCACATGCACTCCGTCTTCCATTCTCATAAATAGTCATCTCTCGGAGGAATCAGTCCAGTCATCACCCGAAGACGATTGTAGATACTAACAATCGAAACGTCGCGTCGTGAACTAACGTGACTTGGAATCTCTACACTTTTTATTACTTTTAGTAAGTAACGTTTTTAAATTACGACGATGTTTATCGTATGCACACTGCGTACTTACATGTCTGAGGAAGCAACAGATGCTATTACAGAAACATGTGATATGTTATGATTTGTTTGTGAATGTTTAAGATACCGCCGCTTATATAAAATTTTGCCGATTGTGCTAAAGGCTTGAAAGCAGCTGAAATTCATCGCCAGATTAGTAAAGTTCATGAAAATATAATAAGTGATATAATGAGATCTAGCGCCAACATCACAACAATGGCGATGAAGTCAAAAAAACTATGCTGCAATGGTTGTCCAATCCGTAGGAAACCTTCAGTAATACCCCTCAGTAATAGTAGGGACTATGTTTAAATATAGGATAAGGTCCACGGTGGAATGTTTTGCTACCGTGGACCAGCCTACCCAAGCTAAGGTGTAAGGAATCGTGCCGACAGCTTACTATTTGCAACACTGCGAGAACGAGTTCTCAAGAAACGGCCTGAGTTATGGAAGAACAACTCGTGGAGTTCGCACCAGGACAACGCACCTGCCCGTAACGCGCTATCTGTGAAGTGGTATTTGGCCGATAAACGCACTCCAGTGCTCGAACACAGGCCGTACTTTCCAGATTTGGCACCGTGCTACATTTTTTTTTTCAAAGATAAAATCTGCTTTGGAAGGGACCCGATTCGAGTCGATGGAAGCAGTAAAGCCAGATACGGCAGAGATCCTAAAGGCCATCACCAAAGAAGACTTCCAGCGCTGCTTCGATCTATGGAAAAAACGTATGGAAAAATGTGGAGAAAAAAGGGGAGAATATTGAAGGGCAACATTCGAATGTAGAATAATTTTTATAATAAAACCCTTTTTTGTAACCAGTCTTGTTATTTAATAGCCGGACGTCGTATACCCATATAAAGGTAAAAACAGTGGTTTTTGTTAGTGGTATTTTTCAAAACTGAAACAGTAGTGGTTATGATAATAAATTGTATAACTGAATATTTATGAAAGAATATCAATTTTCTATTTTTTTTTTCATCAATCTGAATTAGTGTATTCAATGGATACATAATTTGTATGTATCTGACAATAGGATGAACACGTATTGTGAATGTGTTTCATCGGTTTCAGAATGTGTTTATTTTTATGAGTGTGTGAGTAATCAAAGGATACGTCGTCTTATACTCAATATATTCGATTCTCTGAATTGATCATTCGTCAAATTTGTATGTTTGTATTTATAAATTATTATGAGTATCTTTTTCTATAGTACCTCGAGTATTACAAATGAGCTATTGCTTCCGCTCCCCAGGAAAAAACACTCTTGCGCGAATATATGGTTGATTAATAATTTTAACTTCTTCAGGTTTTTCAGATTATTGTATAATCACTTCTGCCAATTCATCGTACCTACTTATTTTCCCAATAGGAGTTTCAGGTGCACTATAGAATGTGATATGTTTTTTTTGAGAGAGAGGGTAGCAGTCAGATTTCATTAAGTTCTCCAGTTGTTAGGCTGTCAATACTTCTCCGTTTATTATAATCTTATGTTAGTGAATTATTGTGGAATTTTATTTTTCTCTCACAATTTGCTTCAGCAAAACTTAACACGCCTCCCTAACCTAACCTAACCTAACCTAACCTACCCTAACCTTTTTTGTAGAGTATTGGATGCTCAGTATTTGCAATTTTCTTCTTAGGCGATATGTGTTATATATCTTGACGTCATCAAGATCGACTTCCGGTTTATTATTGACTACTTTGTTTACTTCATCTTTTAAGCTGTCATGGCAGGCCATTATTCATCCCTCAGTTTGCAATATCAGCTCTCTTGACTGGAGAAAAACAAGTTCTTGGAATTTACCCATACTCATAAAGCTACAAACATGATCTGATATGTTTAGTTTCAGTATGGACTCTTTGCTAAACGGGCGCCATCTCAATAAGAGCCATGGAGAAAAAATGCTTCGATTTTTGCTTTTTTACGTACCGTCTAGGGTATACAATCTCTAGATTGGTTCACACGCTGAAGTCAGAATCATTTCAATATGTAGATAAGCCAAAATGAAAAATATCCGACCACCAATTTGTCGGGAGCATATAACCATGGAAAGAACAATTCAGGAAGCATACTCTTATGTAACTGCATCATTATTCTGGTCTTCTCGTCAAGTTAGTGCAGCTTCTTCCGACACTACTCTACTACTCAAAAGAAGTGAAGTGAGATCAGAACAGCAAGTAGTTCCAATGATCTTATCTGTGGCAGTTTACGCTGACGGAGTTCTTCACTGCCATAACCCATTGGAAGAAGTGCTTCTCGACTCTTTGACATCCACATGGCATCTTTCATCTTGGAGCTGCTTATTAAATCTTCCAGATCAACCATCGTACATTTATCTCTTTCAGATTGCATATCTACAGCATATACGTACTCTAATGATAACAGAGGGAGCTGAGAGAGTCATCCTGGAATATACCCATTCTGAAGGTAATTTGATTAGTTCAGACTCTAGTTTGACCTATGGTGAAGCAAGCCCTCTAAAGCGGCATCAGTTGTTCGAAGTAACTACACTACTCATCTGGTACTTCAAAACATCTGAGTAACGCGCGTTAACTGAAATACAAGAATCTTGTGCCCTTAGCAGATACGATGAATGTCATGTAATCCATCTGTTTGTATTCAACTGTAGTACGGCCAACCAATATGATCTTGGGGGTTCGATAATAGAAAGGGCTTCATTCAACGGAGGACTACAATGATCAGAACAATCATTTCGGAAGAGCATATTGGATTGAGTGTGTGGAGGGTATAAATGATATCATACCACCAAATAGTCCAATTATCAAAACATTCATTTTGAAAGAGTGTTTTAGTTATAGTTTGGCGAGTTAAAAAGTGAAATCTCAATATTCCATATCAAAATCATTTTAAGGATGATTTTCGTCTCATAGGGTGCTGTAAATTCTTCGGCGTACATTTTCTAATTTGATGGTTGAGGATCATATCAGGTTTAAAAGCTTGTATCAAATTGAGGGTGAGAAAAAAATAGTTTTGAATGAATTGGTATATTTCATTTCCTGCCTCAAATTCCATATTCCCTGAAGTTACGACTTATCTGAACAGCATTACCAAGAAGTTCACTCAATAAATCAACAACAATAGTGATATATTTTCAAGTTCAGAAACGTTCACTCTGAGTAGACGTAGAGGAACCAAGGAAAAACCAAAAACTAACCAATCACTTCGAATAGTAAATATCGATATTGGATCCAGAATCTCGAACATCGTTTTGATTTGATGGTAGATACAAACCACCATCAATCTCATTACTTTCTATCAGCCGGTGATGGAAAATGAATAACTTCAATAGATGGAAGCTCCCGCGATGCCGTGTTATGCCAATAGATGAGGACTGACATGAGACTTTTGGCCCAATAGATGGTCCCAGGGACATTTGATTGCCATAGAAGATAAAATTATCTCTTTAGCTTCGATTTAACTTTTTGCTGAACGGGTGTCATACATGATTCTCTGTAATCGAGACTGCGTTTACTATTTCACAATGAATTATTTGAGTGTGGAAGTAGCGGACTCAGAAGTCGGCTTCGATCAGTGACGTAGCGAGGAGGGGATCGGGACCAATTTTCCCCGAAATTTAAAGACTTCAAGAAAAATGAATTAGGCATGGAGCAGGTGGAAGAAAGAAGAATTATCAGTACTCTTGTCTTTAAACATTAAATTATCATACTATTGTTGGTTCGTCCCTTTGTTTGAATCATAAATTATCAAACGATAGGTTTGAGCTCGGCCGCTCGGGTAGTGTAATGGCGGTGTTTGTATAGCTGGCCGAATTTCACCTGGACTGTTACAGTTGTTATGTTTAAAATCTGTTTTTTCGTTAACCAGCTGTCGCACCCCTACGAACGACAACCCTCAGAAGTCCAAACTTGTGCCAGCTAAGGATTAACGAGGTCCTACCTTTCAACATGTGATTCCTAACACGGGTTGGACGATAGCAAGTGAAAATCGATCGTTCAGAATAGGACTTGAACCACCGACTAACACGGCAGTCAATTCGAGTGAGTGAACAAAGCACCCACGTCGAACCGCCTGGCTACCGACCGACCTAAACTATTGCTCTATACTGGTGTTTCTGTAGCCTTACTCATCTATTTGAAAGAGTTTGAAGCTCTAGATAAACTACAACACTATATTTATGTTCATTTGGATGAAACTAAATTACATACCTACTTTGCTGCATAATGATGGAAATGAAAATATTTGAAAATTATGAAACTTAGAAAAGAGTTTTTTGAAATATGAAGTTTCTTCTATTATGAAAAGTGTTAAATTTGGTTTAAACCCTTTATTTANACCCCTGGTTTTGGACCTCCCAAACGGAATTCAAAATTTGATCCCCAAAATCCATGTCTCTATAAGAATACAACCCAATATTTTTCTCAAGTGACTGTTTTTACCGTCTGACTGAGGAGAGAGACCTATTGACTGTCCTTCATTCCACCCTACATTTGTTATGTGCAGCAACTTGATCATAGTTCACATATTTTGGTTGAAAAAACGACTGTATGGTGGTGTTTTGATCAACTGTATGAGTGTTTATAATCATAATAAAGTTCATGGATATTTCGGTCGATTATCATTATTAGTATTACACATGTGCATGTGAAAATTGAAACCAACTCATGAGTATGACCACATATAAACACAAACACATACCCAAAACTACACAAACACGTACTCCGACTCATATACATCTAGAGACAAACATAACCCCAACAATCAACTTCTGTCCATCAATATATCTTCTGCCATACCGTTCACATTCATACAACAAAAACCAATACACTGGCGTTTAATTGATTATCTTGTGACAGCATTGGCATGCTGCACCAGTCGCAATCATTCGGCTTCAATATTTGCAACACTGACCCTATTAGATATCTCACTTCCAAACACTTCTGATCAGAATTACTATATCACAAATTCAGCCAAACTCGAACGGTGCAAAATTCATATTTTTTCATTTGTGCCTACATGAAACGGCAAAAATTCTAGAAGAGATCGACAGAAATCTTGCGTATAATTCTCAAAGAAACTTATTTTAATCAATTGAACGTAGTCGTGAGGTGTGACACAATTAGTCGCTCTTAACACACTTTGCATCTTTTGTGAGACTGTAATGACACAATCAAAGTGGTAATTGATTTGTCAGATGCCAGCCTTCGTTTCAAATAGGGATGAAAGCATCAGCCATAGATCTATATGGATAGATAATTTGGGCTGAAAATTGAATTTCGAAATCACATATTTCAATCCATGAACTAGAAAGTCACTCTGGAAGTAGAATATTGAGTTGGAAGCTTTCAAGAATTAACTGAAAAAATAATAATTTCTGTTCATAAATAATTCGTACCCCCTTTATTTCATTTTTCTTCGACAACGATTACCTGTTAATACCGAAATAAACGAGTTCAATACTTCAAGCAAAAAATAATATAGTGATTTTGAGAAAACCGCAGCTGCTGTGGTATTTTTCAAGTATCATATACAAGTGGACAGGTGTGTTAGCTCAGGTTGGGACCAGCGTGAGTAAGTCCATTCGACCCTCCACCGCAACCTACTGGGCTTTATTGTGGTTCACGCCTATTCACACTCGACCAAATAAACCCAGCTTCTAAACGAAGCCGATTAGTTTGTATGGTGAGTGGTCTTTCAGGGCAGATGGTAAGAGTATGGCTCTGCGAAACTCTAAAAACCTGATTCGGTCCCCAATGGGGCAGGCACAAAGTGTGTCCTGCTGTTTCATCATTTTCCAAACAGAGGCGACACACACTGTATTCCGACAGTCCGAGTCTCTGCATATGATAATTCAAATGACAGTGACCTGTGAGCAGACATGTTAGACATCGTAGTTCATCCCTACTGTAGTCCAACAACTGTTTGGTATCAAGCTTCGACTGGTGAATAAACGCCTTGAAGTGAACCAATCCTGAAAGATTCTTCCAGAAGTTCATAAATCTTCTTGCCATCCAGGTGTTCAATATTTGTTTCCTTTGCAAGGAAATCAGCAGCATCATTGTCTTCCAGGCCAGTATGGTCAGGAATCCCGACCAGAGACAATCTGTTGAGTCTTCCTATCGAGGAGAGTTCTTCTTGTCAATTTGCTACCAATTTAGACATTGCTCGGTAGGAGCCAAGAGCTTCCAACGCCGCTTGACTGTCTGAGAATATTTTCATTGATTCGTGTATAAGGTTGGATTCTTCCAATCTCTCCGCACACAATCCATAGCGTAAATTTTTGCTTGAAATACAGTCGCATGAGTTCTTAGGCAGGTTGACATCTCTGTCCTGGGTCTGCAACTGAAAACACCTGCACCAGGACCGAAATGTGTTTTTGATCCATTTGTGAACCAACAACTATCTGCTCTTAATATTTCCTTCTTCCGGAGGATCAGTCCTCTCTACTCGGGAACGGTACTTTATAAGGCAGTTCGTAGTTGACAGTTGGAGGCACAGAATGTTGTGACTCACAGTATCAACCAACAGTCTGTTGCACTCTGTATTAAATTGATTTATGTAATTGTCAATGTGCACACATGGGTACTGCCTGTGATGTCTTGTCTGTAAAATGTTTTCGAATATTTTTTAGAATTGAATGTGTTCAATTTCATTGCATATGGGTAAAAGAAATTAGTATATTATCTCCATAGAAACAACACGGAGATTTTCTAAAATCAAAATATCTCTCGCCGTATTCTTCTGTGTGAAGTACTCGAGTTGATCGAAATATAGAGAAACTCTCCTAGCACTGTGATTGTGTATTGATGATGTGGTGCTGCAGGTTTTTCCAGGTTTTCCTGCAGCTGTGAAAGCAAATACGCCACTGAAATCAATGAAGTCGCCCCGGAGCGCCAATTAACTTTTATTGTTCCATAATTTTATGATTTGTATTACTTTCTTCTTTAATTTTCCCAGTATTCCTTCATCCCGATTGAATTCCGTCATCCCGAGTGAATTTTTTCTGAAATCACTGTATAATTCAGAGTTCCTCCGCTGAAAAATTATACAAAGCACCCGTTCTGCTGAAAAATAGTTTGACGTCTG
>NW_019296607.1:0-10636 GCF_000500325.1 Leptinotarsa decemlineata | reverse complement strand
CAGATTTGTGAAAAATTGCTGTTGGAAAACCCATTCCCAAGAATAATGATCCAGCCAGTTATTCTGATCTCAGAATTATCAGTATACTCCGGGCCATGTCAAAATTTCTGAAATAGTTATTCAACCACAAATAATTGAGTATTTCAAAGCTAATAATTTGTTATCACCATCGCAATGTGGTTTCAGGCAAGGCTTCAGTACAGGTATAGCTCTTGCTACTGTTACACAAGATATTGTTGAAGGACTTGATGAGGTAATGATTGGTACTCTGGTTTAACTAGATTTTTCAAAAGCATTGGATACCAT
The DNA here is from genome assembly GCF_000500325.1 of Leptinotarsa decemlineata. Lineage (NCBI taxonomy): Eukaryota > Metazoa > Arthropoda > Insecta > Coleoptera > Chrysomelidae > Leptinotarsa > Leptinotarsa decemlineata. Next base: position 10,330 of record NW_019296607.1, on the reverse strand, counting down.
CAATCATGAGCTAGTGCTAGTACTTGATACTCAAATATTTTTGTTTTGATAGTGCTGCCTTATTTTTCATATGGTCTTATTTACTGGGTACTTAGATTTCAAAAAGTTTTAGTTGATGGTCACTACTTCTTATCTCCCACAGGGTTTCATTTTGGGACCTTTATTGTTCATCATTTATACCACTGACATTATCTCATCCTTCAATAACTATAAAATACAAGCTTATGCTGATGACGTACATTTATATATGAATTTCGAATCGAAGAGTATGCTAAGGGACAAAATCTCTTTACCGCTGATCTAGATTTGATCAATCAGCCATCCAGTAAATATTAGAAATAAAAACAAATTAACTATGCCACGACATCGCACTGCTCAGTTTCAAAGATCAATTCTTTTCGGTGTCTGAGCACTCACCGGTAATTGTTTTTTTATTTCTGTATGTTAGCATTCATTATGGAGTGGTGCTTGTTGGTTGTGTTTGAGTAGCTCTAGATAGACTTTGCCAATGAGTACCAGAATCTCCTGTTACTTTTTTCCTATTCATCTTTGTATTGTTTCATGTATTATCCATAAAGCCAATCCATTGTTATTATTAATGAATTCTCACAATGCTAATTTTCATTAGGTAAATTTAATTCCCTGTTATTTAGCAATTTCATGAGAGCAAACAACATGATAAACCTATGAGTCCATAAAACGAGTGGTTTCATCTATTGCTAGTTGCTCGATTGGCATAGCAGCAAAATAATACTGTGAAAAAATATCGATTACAGAAATGAGAAATACAAAATATGAATGTTTCTAACCAGAAATAAAAAAGTGTTAATGAATAACAGAAATAATATTATGCTTAACAAAACATGCACTCAACACCTAAAATGAAACGAGCATTCAAAATATGAGAACAACAAAGTTAGGTAATTAATCCGAGAATGTTTAATACTTAGTTACATTTTAGACAATCGAAACTTATATATACATCTTTAATTGAACCATTATTGAGATACTATATAGTAATGGGGAGGATCATATAATAATGCATTATAAAATTTGAAAACTACTCACAACATGTATATTTCCTTAACTTAAGACAGAAATACTATTACTGTAACTCGCCACCATACTGAGTTTTTCAAACGGTGGTTTTCTTATTGTATTGTTAACCGTCTCAATCAAATGAGTTCTTTTTGACTATTATTTTTCCCTACAACAATACATTATTCGGATTGAAATATCGCTGAGCTTTCACTCTTTCTCTATTGATTTGATTTAATTTACTGATTCATTACTCCAGTTGCTGTCTATGACTTCTTTCTTGGGGTTAGATGGAAGAGCAGATGTATGTTAACTGTTGAATTATATTTCATATTGTACAATCTAATTGTTACATATAAACTGAATGTCGCCCTAACTGCATGAACAAAATATGACTCATTTTTATTAATTGGTATTATTGGTATTATTATTAATATTTTTTAATACCGAAGTATGCGCTGGTCAGGCCCTATTTCCCGAAGCCCCGATACATTCGGGAGGGCGCCCCAGCATTATCAACCAACGACCACTCGACCACTCCCCACACCGTGGGGTACGTGATCATTGGGTCCGAGAATCATGTGCCCTGAGCAAGCGCAGTGAGCCAAGAATGACAGCCTTCTGCAGCTGTCCGGCTAAGATTTCTGCCTTACTGCGGTAGGCCGGTATGATTTTAAGATTCGAGAGTAGAGATGGCATCATTTCACTAAGGGCCTCAATAATCAGAACAACCATCTTGACAGATTGATCTGGAGTCTGCGGAGTTCGAAGAGGAAATCTCGATATTTTATTCGTTTTTCCTCCTCTTTTCTGACGATATTTGTCTCGCCAGGAGCTGAAAACTCCACGATAAATATCGTTTTGTTCTGGTGGTCGAGAAGGACTACATCAGGTTCATTAGCTTGTATGAGCCTGAGGATGGGGAACGAATAGTCCCAATAAATTCGGCACTTCTCGTTCCCCACAACGGATGCAATATCCCCCGGAGCGTAGGGCAACACCGGTGTCTCGTCAACACGGTAAGAGTGCCGTAGATGGTAATAACGCGGCCTCAGAGGGCCGCGTTATTTCGGTATTCCAATTTTATTTTATTTCCAATTTTATTGAAAAAGATCCAATGCATTGGCTTATCCTTGTGTTTATGCAGAAGTGAGGTTATCTCTCGGGCTTTTATATGACCTTTTTGGTGAACGGGTTTCAACCCGGTGACAGAGTTTTGGTTACCTCGTTCAGTGTCGAAAACTATACCGAGTTCATCGGCTGCTCGGGCAGATGCCTTAAAGAGAAATGCTTCAATTCCTGCTTTCTCATGGTCACGGATTATGCACAGAAGGGGATCTGAACTCCTGACGACTTTACAGGCTATATACAGTACCATTATTATGTCATGTAGACACTCCAAACTCAAAAGTCTACGGCCTCCCTGTTGTCGGGGGAAGTACAACCGTGGAACGGACGATTTGGGATGCAAACTCCTATAGAGATGCATCATTTTTCGGGTCTCTACGTCGAGTTGAGACAGCTCCTCCCGAGTCTACTTCACTACTCCAAACGAGTAGAGTAAGATTGGAACGGCAAGCATATTTGTTGAAGCAACTTTGTTCTTCCCCGACAGTTCCGATGACCAGATCTGTCGAAGTTTGTGCATATACTTGCCGCGGAGAGAGTTATTCACTGCTGTTACATCTTTTGAGTGGCGTTGTTCCACCCCGAGGTGAGTATACGTCTCTCCGGCATTCAAATGGTGTAGGATGCTTCCATCTACGATCTGCACATCCTCTCCATCGTCCATCGTCCTCTTTTGAGATGGACCATAGCACAAATGTTTCCCAACTGATAAGCTTTGCGAAGAACTAGACATCTTCAACATTGACGAACTACATATGCACCAATGCTAGCTATAAATGCATAAAAAACAAAACCAACCATAAAACCCAACAAAACTATTCCAACCCGATTCATCACGAACCAATCCATTGATATACTTAGAAAAAGTCACTCCCGTTACAGCATTTTTAATATAGTTCCGAAACTATATAACAAACTACTACTTCAAATATAAATATATAAACTCAGTTCGTTCAACTACCAAATAAAAAAAGTTATGAATGGAAACAAAATATACTTAATGAAAATAAAATAAACAAAAATGAATGAAAAAATATGAATAAATGATAAAATGAAAAAGCACTCCTTAATTTCACTCATTTCTATTCAATTGTATTCAAAATACCCATATATTATTTATTCGCCAGTGTTTTCATACAAAAAAAAATTTTCAAATCCCTAGACACGATTAGTTTGCACGTCTTCAAACATTAAAGCATTAAAATTAATAAACAGAATAAAAAAAATATCTTTCTTCGTGCAAAGATATGCACTACAAGCACTTATGCAAAGGTAATTTCTGTACAGGATTACATAATATGTAACAACAATATAAATGAAAGTGTACCATGTNTGAAAACAAGGATAGAGTATTACATCAGATCGGACTTCCATTGTCTAATATAATATAACTAGACCGTGCTTTCGGGCTCTGTAATACAAAGGAAGGTCTCAAAAAGGAACTAGGCATCATCAAAAATGACTTTCAATGGAATGGTTACTCCAGAGTGATGGTGGAAGAGGCTTTAGCTAGAAGACAATAAGAGCTCCACAAGGAAGAGAAGCCGCCACAACCAGTACTTGTACTTCCCTACATCAGAGGAGTATCGGAAAGGATAAGAAGGATTGGGTCCAAGTAAAACATGAGGACCTGCTTCAGATCTGGGAACATTATCCGCAGCAGCCTCACGAAAACCAGGCCACCAAACGATTCCAAGAATTGCATTTACCGGATACCCTGCGAGTGAGGTTCACATCAGTGAAACGAAGAGGCCATTGAAAGTTCGCATTGCTGAGCACAAGAAACACAGCGAGGAGAAACCAGCAAATCCGGAATAGCAGACAATGTTTGGACTCATCATTACAACATCAAGTGGGCTCAAGCTGAAATAATCCACAAAGAGGAACAATGGTTTGGGAGACAATTCAAAGAAGCCGCGTATATGTTGTCCAACAACGCATTTAATCGAGCTAGCGTAGAGATACGTAACATATGGAAACCTCTAATCAAGACAAAAACGACCAACTCCCGCCAAACGGTCATCTCCCGCTAAAACCAACGAAGTGGAGAGGGAAGAAGGGATAAGTGAAAGTACTCGAATGACCTATGAATAGTCACATTTCAGAGGAATAAGTCCAGTTATCACCCGAAGACGATTGTGTATACTAATAATCGAAACGTCGTGACATAACTTGGTTTGAAATCTTTTTAATTTTCATTTTTGTTAATGATATTTTTTAATTTTTCAGCTTTTATTATTATTTCAATTTTGATTTTTTGGTTGTTGCTTGCATGTTATTTCTTTGTAATTACAGTTTTTTGTTTATAAAATTGTTATTTTCGGTTAATCTTTTTAATTTTTTTCATGGATTTCAGATTAATTTATATTATATTAGACAATGAAAGTCCGATCTGATGAAATACACCACGAAACATTGTCAACCACCTTCAAACAAGGATAGAGTAATTGAGAAATTTTTAATTTTTTATTTCAAGTTCCCGGAAATTCTGATAATCTCCATTTTAAGAAAGTTCTAAAACTGAGTAAACTTACCTGCGAACTTGGAAACCAGCTCTTACATAGGAGATGAGCGTGATTGTCATAGGTAGAAACACTAGAACGGCCCCCACCGTGGCTTGATATGGGATGAGTCCTGAATATTTCCTCGTGCAATAATCGAAGGATAAATCTTTAGTGAACTGTAGTCCAGAAATACAGGAACATACACTCCATAATACTAGGAGAATGATGGTTATTTTTCTACGGGTCAGTTTATCGTAGCAATTCTGTGAGAAGCAAAGGCGAAAATAATTCTCTACCGCGATTGCTGCTAATGACAGAACAGTAACCAAGAAACACAAGGTAGCGAGGAACCATTGGAATCTGCAAACGACCAAGTTGTTGTCGCGCAGGCCTGCCAAGATGACGACCGCTGACGCCGGCACCACCAGACCTGAGACTAGGAAATCTGCCAGGGCTACGTTAACGAGAAATGTGTTTCCTGAAAGAATAAAAAACTAAAGTTATGTGATGAAAGGAATATACAGACTTTTTTTTAGCTGATTCTACTACTGCTATCTCGGAAACCGTGAGACTTGCAAGGTCAGTTGAATTGGGCAAACGTTTCCTCAATAATATCTCTCTCAGGTTGGGAATATGAGTGATTGTTTTTGAAATATAATGGACATCTCCATTCCATAGACTTCAGTTCATTGAAATTAGTTAGACAAGTTAACAACAACAGGCATCTAGATGCCTATGAAAGTGTAGAAAGTGTAAAGACATTGTAAAATTAATTTAAGACTAGTAAATAAGGCAATATTGTGAAATTAATTTAAGATACTTATGACGTAGGTACGTAGAAGAGGTATAATATGGTATAAATAAGGATAACTTTGTAAGTATGATTAGTTTGATCTTCCTCTTGAAGATGATCACTTGGTGATCGAAACAGATGACTACTCAGACAACTTCGTCAGAATAATAAAATCTTCAATGGAATGTTATGGTGTGATGAGAGTAGATTCACGAATAATGGAAGGTTTAACAGAAATATTTATTATCACTGACTACAAGAACATTCCTTCTTACATAGAGCTACAAATTTCAAGGAGAGATTCGGAGTTGATGTTTGGCTTGGTTTGCTAGACATCAATATTATAGATGCTTACTTTTTGAGACATCTTTGACGGGGGAATTATATTTGGAATTATTGTCGGAGACTCTAGCTGGGAGATTTGCCTCATAATATTCTGAAAAAATATCAGTATTTCTGATATGATGAATCCCCGCCACATCGCTGAACTATTTACAGATATTTCCTCAAAACGACAATGCCAGGCCGATGGATAGGAAACAGTGGTCCTATAAAATGGCCACCAAATTCTCCTGACCTTACTTTTCTGGAGTTTCCATTGTGGGGTTTCATCAAAGACAAGGTATTTGGCTCAACTTTTGGCAATGTTGACTAATTGGAAGATACAATAAGCAGGGCTTCCGTGGGTTGGGCCAACTATCGGGCGCGTCCTCAGGTGGCGAATAGGGGAACGGCCAGGGGACTGGGGGCCTATTCGGGAAGTCAATGTGTGGCCTTACAGACGGGATTGCCGGACTCCTGGTCAGTGGCAGAAATAAGTAGGGTGAGGGGAACTAAAACTTTCGAAAAGCCTTTGCGAAACATGCCACCGTGAACCAGCCTACCCAAGCTAAGCTGTAGGGAATCATGCAGACAGCTGAATGACCACAGGATGATATGCGGTTACGAACGATCCCCTTGGGGAACCGGGCGAAACCTCATTGTAATCAGCCTTCCTCTGGTAATGCGAGGCTTTGCCAGAGGTGACCAACTCTTCCCTTGCTACTCGTGGGAACACACATATATGAAACAAACAAACAGACACAAGAAAAACCAATCCCAAGGCTGGAAAGAAGTGCTTACCTCAATCTATGGCGGTGGTTGGGGATGAACAGAAATGTCCACCCCAATATACCGCTTGGAATGAGGCTGGACATAGCAGATCACTTCGTGATGTAATACAAAGGCCGAAGCATAAGCGCATTTACGGCGCCGATGCCAAAATGATAAAGAGAGCGAAAAGGAAGGAGTGGCAGCAACTATAAGTGCACCCCACTCCACCTCCAACAGCAAGAGCACTTCCTGCGGCGGGCGCCAAGATCACCTCCTTGAATGAAGGCAAGGAACCGGCTGCTCCTGCAGGAAAGCGCGCTCACTTGAACACCTTCATTAGGGGAACCCCAGGAATATTGAAGAAGCCGCGCAATGACAGTAATGTCATTGCACCTTCCAAAAACTTCGCGGAAGCCGCTGAAGCGGAAGTGCTGTATACACTCACCCTACCTACTATATACGTACATGAGCAGGGCTTGCATGGCTATAAATTGCCATAAAAATATTATTGCACGAACGAATATGGAGGAACGATGAACGGTTATCTGGTATAAGTATGTAAAGCTTTCAGTTCTAGGCTCAAAAAAATTTTTTGAGGTAGCTCTGACGGGGAATTGTATGACAATACAGTGATGATGAGAGAAACGCCAGAAAACACATGTATTGCTGATTTCGTTATAACAGTGGTTGAAAAAATCGATGGAAAGAACTAGAGGGACATATTGAAAAAAAATAAGTTAATGATGATCCGTTGCATTGAAAATTGGTTTATATCAGATCAAGGTAAATATGAAAAAGTAGGTACCTCTGTCCTTTTTTATATCTTTCGAAATGGTGGCATTAGAGCCTAAAAGGATAATTTGACACATCTAGTTTTTGGCGAATATTTTGGAAACAACCACAGATATTCTCGATATGAAAAGGGATTATTCTAGTTCCTCAGAATAGAAAACTCTTGTCCATTTTAACAAACCTTGTAGGTCTTACCGATTCCGAGATATATAGTGGGATCAGGTAAAAAAACGGTCTTCATAATATAAAATGAATTATAATGGTAAAAAGTTGTAGTACATTGATATCAATGTTATTTTTCTTCTGGTATCGCCATTTGTGAAATATATACTAAAGCTCAAACATTCAAACAACATATTCATACTTTATTGTTAGATTTTCACTAAACTCTGTCCATCCAACAAACAAAGTAACCTAAACAAAGATAGATGCGTGATCGAAGCGTAATCATCACGCACATTTGCATCTATTGGGTAAAATAAACAATCCTCCTCACGCGGGTCAATCAGACTTAACTGCAATCGGCTGGCAACACGTGTAACACGTGCACCCCGACACGTGCACCGCAACAGGTGCAACGCGCTATTGTCTAGTGAAACACGTGTTGCGGTTTTGTAAACTGTCCAGTAAAAATCCCAAAATGAAGTTTGTATCTGACTTGGTTTTACTTTTCGACTTGGGCAAGACTTTGGTTTTGTTTAATATGAAGAAATGAGAAAATAATTTTTTCGTACCGTCAACAACAACTTTTTATTTACAAATCTACCTCTCAATTGTCTTCTATACAGGGTTAAACAAGAAAATTGACACAAACATACTATAAAATCAAATGAACAAATCTCTTATCGTTTACGAGATCCCCATCTACAGAAACGAATTTGAATAGCCCTGTATATTTTATATCATTATATAAATAAATATGACTTGAAAGGATACATCTTTTGACATCTAGCGGAGAGTAGTTCAACTTCTTTGAGCTACTCTCTCAGCTAATAAATTGCGCAAGTATGAAGTGTGACTTTTACCATTGTCTAAAGTAGACAATGCTTTTACCATTGTTTGAAAAGAAAGTTGATTTTTACTGTGTGAGAAGTTTGACGGAGTGGGCGATATGTAAGTATTGTGACTCGAACGTCAGTCATTAGGAAAACAAAGCTAAAATATATAGGATGGTCTAGAAAGATACATCACATTTTTTAGAAAGGAGGAACTAGGATCTATAGAATATTTTCTACCTATTTTCAATTCAAAGTTTTGAATTTTACATTACCTTTCTTCAATATTGATGAAAATGTTTGTATCGTACTTGTTATTTCAGAAAGCAAGTTTTTACGCATGAAAGGATAATATGAGAATCATGCAAAAAAAAATAAGAAGAAACTCCCTGAGGAAAAAATCAAGAATAGGAGCCCAGCTGGCCGCAAATTTTGAAAGAAACACTGAAAGATTCATAGCTTGGAAACTAAAAAAAACGAGTGATTTTAATAGGTCCTGCCATCTCCGTTTGGGCCACCCTGTACATATTATATAATATCTATAAAAGAACACTTGAATATAATATGAAAGCATTGCTTATTGTCATAAAGAACCATATTGGTCACACACATTCAAAAATTTGTTCATACGTTTATTTATTGTAATATTCTTTCACAGAAATGAAAAAGACAATTTTTCACAATGATTAATAAATCTAGAAGGTGCTTTTTAGTGAACCAGTGGAACAATTATGTAACAGAAAATGTGAACGTAAACAAACTACTTTCTCTGAAATGCGAAACTATCGAAGAAATTCAGAATTATACCCAGAATCAGTAAATCATCATGATTGTATATGAAATATTGCATATTTGTATGTATTCCCACAGGTTTATACAGTTCTTCATAACTCAATATTGAAAGAACATTATGGCAATGGATTATATAAATAAAATTGACCTGTTCAGACTATAGTTAGGTATGCACACTTCGTGACGAAAACTTTGTGGGTCAATCTTCTAACTTATAGTCGATTTCCTTTAACAGCAGAGTAATGAATCACTTTACAGTGGCTGTTCCATAGTCGTACAAGACTGAGTCGGTCAAAAAGAGAGAAATATTATATTCACTTCAATCATTTGGCGTTGTTGTATGATTGGGTATAACAAATCTCTTCATAATTGTATATATACGTTGAGAAACAAATATATGGAACACACGTATCAATAGTTACTAGATTTTTTTTATTGAACACCTAAAATTGGTTTTACTTCAGAATTTCGATATAAATTTTCAATAATTTCTGTGAGAAGCCTTTTCAATGTATCACATACCTACACAACTTACCTGATTGAATCACGCAGTCCTGAGGTATTTTCAGTTTTTCCTTGAAAAGAGGATGACATTATAATTCAATACTATCTAATAGTGCTTCAATTATGTACTTCATTACCTGAAGAATTGGAACTGATGATAAAGTCCCTACTTATTGTCAGTGTTTTTATTAGTAAATTACACTTTAGTGTGTGAATTAAAATGGCTACTTCAGTTTTCTTTCCAGTAAAACGAATGACAGTGGCCAACTATTTACTTTTTGTTCTGCGACAACTAGATTCAACAAAACTACCAGTGCAGAGAAAACTTACCGTGTCGTCCATTTCAAAACGTTTACTGCTGAGTGAATAAATTCTACAAATCTACAGACAATTGTTCGGGAATGCTGATTTCTGCCTCCGGAATTCTTCAATAATGTAAGGAACGAAAGTAGACTGTATTATTGTATGGAACTAGATGGAGGTCATTTTGAACACTTTATCCATTGATTGTGTTGCCATTGATATTACTTTTAATGATTTCCTCAATAAAATGAGCGACAGCGAATTCTCTGTATTTTCTTAAATATTACGTTCAACATTCGATTTCGCAATAACGAATGAACCAATTTCCAAAAAAGTCACAGATATAATAGAGGAACAAATGACCTTTCAAATGTCGTATCACTCGACCC
>NW_019296604.1:5133-15651 GCF_000500325.1 Leptinotarsa decemlineata | reverse complement strand
ATAATAAATACAAATAGCAAAAAACCCATAGGAAATGAGATATTTCCAAAAAAAGCGCAAAAAACCGATTTTTGTGACCTTTGAACTTGAAACTTAATAGTTGCTTACACCCTACCATATGTAGGTTCTGAGATAATTTTTAGGGTGTCAATATACAAGTATTTACAGACTTACAGCTGGGTATCTCGAATTCCGAGGTGAACTTACTATAATGACTGGACTACTCAGGTCAAACAATCCGCAACACCTTGTGAACGCGGCACAAGCAAATCGACTCGAAACGTGGATAATATAATTACAATCGTACCCGAAGAACTGACCTTAGACGCGGTACGTCCTCGTTTTCGGATTTTTACCCCAGATTTAGACCGTCTCGATCCGATATTTGCACACAGCGGCGGATATTTCGTTATCGTGAGTGATTTTGGGCTGGTTTCGGTGGAATTGAAGGCTAGTGTCTAGGGGCAACAACTGACTCGCATGATCACATTCAGAACAACGGAAACACGGCATTTTATTCCACAATTATTGACAGAAAAATGAACAATCAAAATGTAGTAGCCCTCCGCACTGATGCAGTTAGAAGCTATTATTTCACAATAAATATGATCCAAGTCCACTGTTTGGAGAATTAACAACTTTAGGTATAGTCTAAGTAAACTGTATTGTGAATAGTTAAAGCTGTCGGCGAGCTCAAAGGCCAAAAAACCAATACAAAGAAATGATGCTGCTGCCAACTAGTCCACGTGGACTGAAGAATTGGCGGTTCGTATTGGATGATTTTACTAACCGAGTTTTATGATTGGCTGAAGAGTCATAAAATTTATACCCGGCGTGTTGTCAGTTCAGGAACTGATTGCGATTTGAGTGTTGAAATTCGATGTTGGTGCAGTTATAATTACTTAAAAGTTTTGTTATCTGTTTAAACTGTGGCGTCCTGGGACATGTACTAATAATAATAATGAGTGTGATAACAACGCAGACTGTTTCCTGTATAGTGATTCCAATAGCGATGGTGAACAATGCGAAAAAGAGATACCAGTGAATAAGATTCGGATGCATTTGAATACTGAAACACAGAGAGTATGCTTCAATGTATAAAAGAATCTACGTCTCAAGTTTGGTTTCGAGGGAAACAAACTATTACAAGCAATATCAGATTTGATCGAAATTCCTTTCTCGACTGTACGATAGTCAAAAACAAACCTTATGAACGCGATGTGATACGGGATCACCAAAACCTTTAGATGTTCATCTAATAAAATCATTGAAAAAACAATATACGATTGTTACAAAAGCAATGAGATTCCTACAACTGAAATCATGAGGAAGAAATTGTATACTTCCAGCCATAACGTGAGCTGCTGTAACAAAACTCTTCAGAATTGGATAAAGAAACTAGGATTTAGATTCAAAGTAATAAACAAACGTCAAGCAGTTATGGAAGCAGAATAATAGCGGAAGTGCTTAACAAATACTAAGAACAAATAACTAAATACAGACAAGAACAACGGCAAATTTTCTATTTGGACGAAACTTGGTATGACACTCACAACACAGTTACGAAAGGGTGGACTGATGGTTCGAGAATGTGAACGCCTAACATGCCTGCAAACAAAGGATGCGAATAGTGTAATAGTTCGCGACAGCTGATCAAAGTACCAAATAAAAATTCGAGGAAAGATGAAATACAAAGTTTTTTAATGGATAACAATTTGTATTTTGAAGATAACTATACCAAAAACCAACTACTTGAAGTTTTACAGACAAAAACATTTGAGAGTTTTGCTGAAAAGTATGGACACACCATACTGAGACTTCCCCCTATTTTTGTTTTCAATCCCATCGAGTCGATTTAGGGAGAATTGAAACAAAGCATCAGGCGTAAAAATAATTTTCCAAAATTTGAAAAGAAGGTATTAGAGCTAGTTAAAGAAAAAGTATATATTACCGAAGAAGACTGGCAGAAAAGTATTGAAAAGGTAATTTTAGTTGAAAAAGACTATATGGAAATTGGACATTTCCATATTAATGGTGGAAATAAATTCATTATTGACTTAAATGACGACAGTGATAGTGAAACAGAGAATATGGAAGAGGAATTATCAGAAGCTTTCGAAGAAAGATAGTGAAGTGTTTTTGAAGCGATCGATTTCATACACTATATTGTTTACTTGAACTATACGTATTTTTATTTGTCAAAGTTTTATCATTAATGCAGAGTTTATCTAGATTCAGTACCTTTGATCCGTTACTTCATCTATGTGAAGTACAACCGCGTAGATCGTTTACAACGATAGTTTTTCTACTTTTAGCGTTTTCGTCCCTGTCATAACTTTCAAAGGAATAATCCAATTCGAACAATTTGGATAATTTACGTGACATAATCAACAACATTATGGTGTGTGAAAACTATTTTGTATAACAATAAGTTGGATAAGGATCAATATCCTGACAATAATTATTTTTTCACTTGTTTTCATTGACAAATTTAAGATTGAATCAAGGTGACTTTGTCTCTTCACTTCTCTCTCTTCCTCTCTTTCTTTTGGTTCATTTTGAAATCTTCTGTGACCAAAATATTTCTGAAAATGACGATGTTTTCATTTAATTTCAATAATTCGACATGGAAATTACTGATTCATTGCAAAACTACAGAATAACTTTCTCCTCCTTCCTTCCTTCCTTTCTTCCTTCTTTTCTCCCTTCCTTTCTTCCTTCCTTTTTTCCTTCCTTGCTTCCTTCCTTCCTTGCTTTCCTCCTTTCTTGTTTCCTCCCTTCCTTTCTTCCTTCCTTTTTGTTCCCTCCCTTCTTTTCTTCTTTCCTTTCTTCCTATATTCTTTCTTTTCTTTCTGCCTTATTTTTTGCTTCCTTCTTTCCTTCCTTTTTGCCTTCCTTTTTTCTTCCTTCTTTCCTTCCTTTTTGACTTCTTTTTTGCCTTCCTTTTTTCTTCCTTCTTTCCTTCCTTACTTCCTTCCCACCTTCCTTCATTCCTTTCTTTCTTCCTTCCTTTTTTTCCTCCTTCCTTTATTCCTTCCTTCCTGCCTTCCTTCCATCCTTCCTTTCTTCCTTCCTCCTTCATTTCTTCCTATCTTCCTTTCAATAAAACTGTTTTTTTCTCCTAGGGTTGCGAACCAGTAGCTGCTTTTCTGAGTTCCAGCAAAAGCAGAGGTAACATTCAACGTATTTATGCATATTTAGTATTTATACCTCACTTTTCTCATAAATTATATCTAGGATTTAATTTCTTCTAGTCCTGAATCACTGTGACTTCATGTCAACAGTAACATTCCTACGTTGAAGTCCGATCTAATGAAAACCATAAATAAAATCGGAAACAATAGTCAATAAAAGCGATAATGAGCGTAGGATTGTTGAAAGATTGAATAGTTTTCAATATAAATCGATTAAATTGTTTACAATTCCTTCGCTGCTTTTGACGAATGATGTGTAAAGTTGTCGTCGAATTCTATGAAACGTGTGGGAGGCTGTTATTCAAGAAATAATGTGATCAATTAGAAAGCTGCACATTCGTCGGTTTAAAAATCGTTTCTGTTTTTTTACTATGTGTATTTTTCACGACACATTTCATATATTCTCAAACAGTTTCAAGAGTAACTGATCCTGATGAAATTATTGATATTAATAGAATTGGTAGTCAGCTAAACGGCGCGTTGATTTTACTGCTGATCATACTGCTGCATAAATAGAAACCTATCACCAACACACCAGAACTGGAATACATTTCAGCAATAAAGTTGGGGCCGTCACCATGAAGATGGAAAATGACGACTCTATAAATTTTTTGGATTCGACAATAACGAAAGTTAACAATAAACATGCTTTTTCAATTCATCGTGAACCACCACATACAGATATTATCATTCATAATTCATCCACCCACCCGTATCAGCACAAAGAAGCAGTGTTCAACAGTATGATCCACAGACTGATAAAGGTGCCCTTGTCAGATGCGAATTTCAATAAAGAACTGAACATAAAAAAACAAATAGCCGTCAACAATGATTACTTCAACAGTCTAATACATTCTCTATTATCAAAAAAGTTTTATAGCCAAGCTTTGAAGGAAATTTACCCAAATCGAAGACATGAGGATACAAGTTATAGAATCTTAACCTACTTAGGCCAACCCACTACGAATATTTTTAATTTTCTGCACAACGAAGGTGTTAATATTGCTTTCAAAAGCAACAATAACTTAGGCATTCACAATAAGGATAATAAAATTCAGTTTCACAAAAATCGGGTGTGTATAAATGCTCATGTGAGTCATGTTAGATGTTTTATATAGGTCAAACTGGGAGAACGTTCAAAGCCCGCATGAAAGAACACAGAAATAGTTTTCAGAATGGAAAAATGAAGTCCACATATGCAACTCATTTGATCACAGAGGGACATGAGATCAACCACGAATTCGGGCCCCTCCATTTCCAGAAGAAAGGTTTAAAACTTAACCTGTTGGAGAGTATGAAAATAAACAAGTATAAAAACTTTCAATATTTTATGAACGATCAAACTGAACTGAATAATTCGCCATAATTGAATTTTTATGTCCAGGTGGAAAAAGTTGAGTTTTATTACGGTACTTTCGAAAATTTTATTTATTCATATAGTTAGTCTCATTCATTAGAAAGTAGGCATACAAGTAGGTAATATGTCAGAGTGTAAAATAGTTGTAATTTAGAAATAACTTATTATTTTACGCTTGAGAAAGCTATTTTATTGCGAAACACATGTCGCGGTTTTTGTAAAACGCTTTATAGTGAAAATCATGCATTAAATCACACGTTAAAAGGTAAGACCTCGTTAATCCTTAGCTCACACAAGTTTCGACTTCTAAGGGTTGTCGTTCGTAGGGGTGCGACAGCTGGTTAACGGAAAAACAGATCAAAAAACAGATTGAAACTAAAGTCTACGGTGAATCAGATGATTCTTATTAATAGTTACTATGCAT
The DNA here is from genome assembly GCF_000500325.1 of Leptinotarsa decemlineata. NCBI lineage: Eukaryota > Metazoa > Arthropoda > Insecta > Coleoptera > Chrysomelidae > Leptinotarsa > Leptinotarsa decemlineata. The sequence continues at coordinate 10,676 of NW_019296604.1, read as the reverse complement.
TGATTTACTCCCGTTTGGCTCATAATGTTATTTTATGTGGGATTGTGTGAATTCTGGAAGAGCGTTCATATGTCAAAAGTGCATTATCCATCTCATTTTTGATATAATAAATGGAAAGCCGCTTCTTAAAAGTACAATACAGTTCCCTGTATATATCTATATAGATTATCAATATATGTAAAGCCACGTACTGATAAATTCACGAAAAACTCGAATAACCATCCATATTGTTGTAAATCAAGCCCGAAAGAAAATAACGCCGGCCGCCACTGGTAGCTATGAACCAATGGTGACGTAGCTGAGAGCGCGCGAATGTACGACGATTCCCCGCCACTCCAGAAGCAGCTAGAATAATGCTATCGATTTCGACGGAATTTCGGCGGAATTTTCTAGCGCATTTGATTACGATATATAAACGCTAGCCTCGAACATATCGAGACAGTCAAGTGGAAGATAGACATTCAAATAATAGTTGAAGTTTTAGTTGTAGTGTTTAAAGTGAAATAAAGCTGAGTCCTTCAATGTATTTTATTTTTGTTAAATCAATATCATCTTCAACTTTCAAACCACAATTGAAGCACCTCCATTATGGTCAGCTTTTCTTCAATTTCAGACTCCTACCCCGCCTGAAGCATATCCTATAACACAGTACAACACTCATCACTAATATGAGAGTAGTGATGATGCAGGCGATGACCACAATCAGGATAACATCCAGTAGGTACATCTGGTAACTTGGTACTTCTCCAACCCCACTTCTGAAATGTTGCGCCCCTTTCGTTCTGATGCAATATTCCGTCCACCATACCGCCTTCTCCAAGCCAGTCTTTTCCACGTCTTTCATCAATTTAGAGAGCTCCACGACGTTTTTCTTGTAGCTGAAACACAAGTCATAATGATGATGAAGAGAACCCTAGTGGTACCTTACATAGGATTGCTGATAACTTCCATGATGGTTTCAGTAAACGAGTCCTTTGTTAGATTCATGATATCAACTGTTAGCCCCAGTCCCTTCTTCTCCAGAGTTTTGGCATTGCCTGGCTGATCCCACATGAAAGGCATTCCCACCATGGGTACTTCGTTGAAGATGCCTTCCTCCAAAGACTGGAGACCACATTGGGTTATGAATAGCTTGATTCTGGAATCCGCTAGAAAAAATCAGCGATGAAAATATGAAGACTAAATGTTGTTTTCTCGAAGAGGCTATTTTTTTTGTAAAAATACATTGTTTGCGGTAAAATAGTTTGTGGTTGAAACTTGTAATACTTTATTGTACCCATTCAAAGAAATTATTTTGATTACTTCAGCAATTTTAGGAAAAAACACCGCTTGGTAGAGAAGCCATCCCTAATCTATTAGAATATTTGAAGAAATTGAAGGAACACAAGGTCAACAGTGATATTTGAAGCCTCCACTACATCAGAAACTGTCTGTAATCTGTAGAGCAGGAAAGGGGAGGGTAGGCCCACAGTACTTCGGCCACATATGACTCATTGTACATCCTCCCGAGGAGTTGTCTTCCTAGGTCATCGTGCAGCCTGTTTTTTCCTGGACAGTCCTTTCCAGAACAACACCAGAGTTTCACCGATATGTTGAAGAAAACCGCTAAACGAGAAAGAATTTGAAACCATAACAATCACCATATATTGCCCGGATTATTACTACTTTCTGCTGGAATACTCATTCATTCAAGATAATTCAATGGTGAATTTAACTAGTTTGGACTTCCATTGTCTAATCTGATTCTCATGCGATCCGAAATCTATGAAAGAACTAATGAAATTAGAATGAAAAGCTGGAATATCAAGTATATACAGGGTGTAACTAAATAAGTGTGAAACATTTGAGGAGGTGATTCCTCATCGAAAAAAAAAGGATGTTTCATATAAAGAAATTTCATTGGAGCATCCTTTGTTAAGATACAGCCCCTTAGAGGGGGTACATAAAATGTGTATAACAATTTTTTTCACAAGCACTAAAAAAGTTACAATATTGGAATTAACCTGATGTTTTGTACTACCAAAAAGACACTCAGTCAGAAATTTATTTGGTTTACCCCATGGTTGTAAGGGGTGGAAAACGCAACCCCTAAAATTTATTTCCAATGATTAGAAGAAATTGTGACTTTCTGAAGACGATAGAATTCACAGACGAATGTAGTTTTTCTCGGGACAAGATTATTAATTTTCATAATTACCACATATGGGCTGATGAAAACCCTCACGCTATTGTCGAAACTAACCATCAAGAACAGTTTTCTCTTAACGTGTGGCTCGGAGTTATTGGGGATGATTTAATTGGGCCTCATTTTCTACTTCCTCGATTAAATGGTGAGGCATACGTTCAATTTTTAAGAGAAGTGCATCCAGTACTGCTGGATGAAGTTCTTTTGGGCGTCAGAAGGGTATGTTTTTATGCATGATGGGGCTTCCGCCCATTTTAGTCAAGTAGCACGCCAGCATTCAACTGAAACGTATGCAAATCAGTGGATAAGTCGAGGAGGACCACAGAACTGGCCCGCTCGATTCCCGGATCTCAATCCTCTCGATTTCTCTATTTCGGGCCATTTACAGCATTTGGTTTATCGTACTCCTGTTCGCGATGTAGAGGACTTAAGAAACCGCATCATCGATGTGTGCAGATAATCAGAGAGACTCCAGGAATATTTGAGCGAATACGTGGCTCAATGCGCCGACGTCTAGACGCATGCGTAATGTCTGAAGGTAGACATATTAAATAAAACCTGAAAAAAAAATAAATCAAAAAGATTTCACACCAAGTTACTTCACGACGTTTCGATTGTTAGTATGTATAATAGTCTTCGGGTGATGGACTGGAATACTCCTTCGAGAGATGACTATTTATTGGTCATTAGAGCTGTTTCACCTATTCCCTTTTCCTCTCTCTGCTTCACCGATTCAACTGTAGTTGACCGTTTCTTGCTTGATGACAGGTTTCCATATGTTGCGTATCTGTACGCTAGCTTGGCTGAATGCGTCGTTTGACAATATATATGCAGCTTCTTTGAACTTCCTCTTGAACCAGTGATCATTCCTGTGGATTATCTCAGCTTGAGCCCACATGATGTTATGTTGATGAGTCTAAACATGCTCTGCTGTTCCTGACATGCTGGTTTCTCCTTGCTGTGTGCTTGGCATTTGAAAAAATCAGTTCCGTACACATCATTCTAGTAAATCCATAATTACTTCCATAGGTTCCATAGGTCTTCCAGGTCCTCGTTTTCGGATAGCTTCCTCAAGGCATGTTGTCGAATTACTACAGGCAATCAAATTCACATTAGTAACCCATCAACATAACATCAAGTGGTATCAAGCTGAGATCATCCACAGGGGGGAACACTGGTTCAAGAGGAAGTTCAAAGAAGTTGCATATTTGACCTATAAATGGTTATCCTGATACTAACAATCAAAACTTCGTGAAGTTACTCTCTGTTATTTTTATTTTCATTTCAAGGTTTCGTTTATTTTTTATCAGACAGATCAGGTGAAAAAATAAAACCCAAAAACCAGTCCAAAGAGCTTATCACAGACATCCGTCAAACACGTCTGAATATACAAACAAAACTTTCCCTAGATTGAAGTCATCCTTGAGGCTACCCATGAGTTCAGGGGAAAATCAAACCACGTACCACACATTGAACAAAACTTACATTTTCATTGAATCATACCTAACAGATCTCTCTGAGGAGCCCATTTTATAATCTTCACATTCTCGGGGAGATCCTGCAAACTGGATTCGAATTTCCATAGGATTTTGTAGGGCAAGGCAGCGAAAGTTGACACAATGACATCCAGGAGATTTCCAGTCAATCGAGAACTTTTGACGTTGGACCCTAGACTGAAGTAGATAACGCCCTGGTTTCCACTGCTGTCCAAATAGTCTTGCAGTTCCTGGAATAATTGGGTTTCAGATCTGGTGTGCGAGAAGGTCATCAAAAATATGCCTCCAATGATTTTATTCACAGCAGAGTTACGCTACAACCTACTTCAGGCAAGGGCTTGACCTCCCCTATATGCATCCCTCCACCCAAGTAGATTGTGTTCATTCCTACCGGCCTAGTCTGCTGCAAGGCGGGATTGACATTGATGAAGAGAAAGCTCATCTCCCTCTCTATCTGCTGTAGATCCCTGATGCTCCCGAAGTGTTTCCTGGCGATAGCCGTTTCTTGCGGATACCTCCAGTGGTACTGGTAGTACCAGGTGATCGTGTTGAAGGCTACGCTAGCGAGGCGCTGCTTGAGGTTCAGTGGAGGGGAAAAGGGTAGATAGGGTTCGGGAAATATGACTGGATGTACGTAGTTTCCAAGTACTGTGTAGATTCTGATGGGTGCTTCTTGTGGTGACACACCGATGAAAGGTACATTGAATCTGAAACGGAAAGGAGTCTCATGTGAACACAGTTTGAAAAGGAATATTTCAAATGTTCTTCAGCATATAAATAATGCCTTCTCAGGCTGAGTTTTAGTCACCTAGAACACTCTTTGGAAAAGAATCTACAAAGGATTTGTGGGGTATCTTTGAACGCAAGAGACCTCTCTACATCTTTCGGAGTGAGAAAGGCTAGATGGATAACATACAGAATGGAACCAACATACAGTGTGTCTCACTTCACATGGAAACGGTTGGTTACGCTATCGGTGATAACACCTAACCTAACCTAACCTAACCTTCGACTTTGCGTTATCACCGATACCGTAACCAACCGAACAAACTGGTCATGTGACAAATTTCTACGCTCTCATTGGCTGGTGTCACAGAATCTGCTTTGGTGATCTACTTTTATCTCATAAAAAGACTTAGAAAGTTCTGTGTTCTAAGAATTAGTCCAGTATAAAGACGTCAACCAAAAGTCTGGTCCAGCTTACACAAGCCTATACAGTGTGTCTCACTTCTCATGGAAACACCCCCGTATCTTCCGTAATATTCGAGGTAGAACGATGAAACTCTCAGGACTGATGGAAATACTCAAAATGCACCTGCCACCTGAATGAGGTTGGCCAAAGTAATATACACTGTCCGCCACTCGCGATGGAACACCCCATTTTTAGGTAGAACATATTACGGCGCAGAATAGTTCGCTTCCAATACCTGAACCCCTTCTACCACGAAGCTACTGATAATGAATATTTGAGTAGAAGTTGGAAAATATTGATAATCTTATGGTCAAAAAACGTCAAAACTGAAATTTTGATACTTGTTTAAACTCTTCAATGTGTTCCAATTGCATAGCATTTGTCGTTGTCAGGTAGATGTTTTTAATGCCATTTTCAAAACTTATTGTGGTTTTTGCCAGCAATCAAGTGGTAACCTGTTATGTGAACTCTTGTTGACTTTCGAAATTACGTATACAGGCTGATTCACGGTGGATGGCACATTAGACGTTTCTGGTGAACCAGACAACGGATCACTTTGAAAATTTAATGGAGGGCATATTCGGACATTCTCTAGCCAACTAAAATATTTTCGACAATGCGGTGTTGCCGCTTCTATTAGAAAGCAGTAGCAACTTTGATTTTTCAAATG